>CAUYPK010030439.1:0-51635 GCA_963574355.1 Loris lydekkerianus
AATGAGAGTCTATCTTAGTTAATGGTGAAAGGTACGGGTCCAATTTTAGTCTTCTGCAGGTTGCCAGCCAGTTCACCTAGCACCATTTGTTAAATAGGGAATCTTTTCCCCACTGAATGTTTTTAATTGGCTTGTCAAAGATCCAATAACAGTAAGTAGCTGGATTCATCTCTTGGTTCTCTATTCTGTTCCAGATATCTATTTCTCTTTTTTTTGTTCCAGTACCATGCTGTTTTGATCACTATAGATTTATAGTAAAGTCTGAGGTCTGGTAGCGTGATACCTCTTGCTGTGTTTTTATTTCTGAGTAATGTTTTGGCTATTTGAGGTTTTTTCTGATTCTGTATAAAATGAAGTATTATTTTTTCAAGATCTTTAAAGTATGATAGTGGAGCTTTAACAGGAATTGCATTAAAATTATATATTGCTTTTGGTAGTATAAACATTTGAACAATGTTGATTCTTCCTAGCCATGAGCATGGTATGTTTTTCCATTTGTTAACATCTTCAGCTATTTCTTTTCTTAAAGTTTCATAGTTCTCTTTATAGAGATCTGTCACATTCGTTGTTAGGTATACTCCCAAATATTTCATCTTCTTTGGCACTACTGTGAAAGGAATAGAGTCCTTGACTGTTTTTTGGCTTGGTTATTGTTGGTCTATATAAAGGCTACAGATTTATGGATGTTGATTTTGTAGCTGAGATATTGCTGTATTTCTTGATCACTTCTAAAAGTTTTGTAGTAGAATCCCTAGTGTTTTCCAAATATACAATTATATCATCTGCAAAGAGTGAAAGTTTGATCTCTTCTGACCCTATGTGAATACCCTTGATTGCCTTTTCTTCTCTAATTGCAATGGCTAAAACTTCCACAATGGGCAACCTTGCCTGGTTCCTTATCTAAGTGGAAATAATTTCAATTTAACTTCTTTCTGTATGATTTTGGCTGTGGGTTTGCTGTCGAAAGTCTCAATTAGTTTAAGAGATATCTCTTCTATACCAATTTTCTTAAGTGTTCTGATCATGAAGGGATGCTGGATATTATCAAAAGCTTTTTCTGTGTCAATTGGGAGAATCATATGGTCTTTATTTTTTAGTTTTTTTATGTGCTGAATTACATTTATAGATTCATGTATATTGAACCAGCCTTGAGACCCTGGGATAAATCCCACTTGGTCATGGTGTATAATTTTTTTGATGTGTTGTTTGATTCTGTTTGTTAGAATCTTATTGAGTATTTTTGCATCAATATTCATTAGTGATATTGGTCTATAATTTTCTTTTCTTGTTGGTTCTTTTCCTGGTTTGGGGATCAAGGTGATGTTTGCTTCATAGAATGTGTTAGGTAATATTCCTTCTTTTTTTTATATTTTGGAAGAGGTTTAGGAGTATAGTATCTTGGACAGCAACACAAGTGGGGAAAAAGCCAGCCCTTTATTGGTTGGGTGGTAGACTTGGGTCTATTACAGGTGGAGAAGAGGGAATAAAGGCAGAAGGAGCATTAAGAAAGCAAAAGCCCACCTTACTGGTTGGGGAAAATCACAATAAATCCAGAGATAAGACAAAGGAGAAAGGACAGATTTATGCTAGGTGGAAAGAAGGGCATGTTTTGGGCTGGATAATGTCTTCTCAGATTATATCAGACAGCTGCCTTCCTTCTTGGGATCTAAAACTTTTTTCAACAACTGAGTCCTCCATACTCAATATAACAAGATGCAAGCCTATCTACGCCATAGTAAGCCTGCAAATGAGAAAAGCTAGAATTTTCTAGCTAGAGTTAAGGTCTCTTCCAAAGGAATGTGTTGACTGATGAGGGGAGTTCAGGGAGTTCATCCTGTATGGAAGGGTCTGATGATTATGGTTGCTAACGTTGTTGCTTATGATTGGGTCCTGAAGTTTTGTGCATAATGGGTAAAAATTGGCTCATATGTAATACTGGAATTTAAAGTTCATAACTGTTCCATCTATTACTTCATTCATTCATTTATTCAGCATACACTTATTGAGTTTACTGTTTTCTAGCAACTTAGCCAGGCCATAAATATGTAAAGCAAAATAAGATATAATGTTGTTTTCAAGAATCTTCTAGTAAAGAGCAATAGTTCTACAGTTTTTTTTTTTTTTTTAATCTCATGGCCAGGCATTAAACACTTTTCAGCATGTGCCCCGAGTTTTAGTTATTTATAATAGAATATTTTACTATTCTAATAAAAATATTATAAAATTTATACAAAAGCAAATCTCACAAAACATTTCTAAATATATAAATCAAAGTCTTAATATTTTTCTCTCTTAGAATGATTTTGTAAAAATTATTGAATACAGTACAAATGCATTATGGGTGATTAAAACCTGTCTTACATCCAAGTAGAAAGCAGGTCAGTTAAAACAGAATTTGTCAAGGGCCTTCTTGCTTGTTTTCCCCTATCTAGGAATTAGGAAATTATGCTTCCTGTATTGACATGTGGTTACCTACCTCAGTTAAAGCAAAAGTACTTTTTCTTTTAAAAAGAAGATCTAGGAAGGCAATAAAAAGTTTTTTTTGTTTTTTTTTGTTGTTGTTGTTGTTTGTTTGTTTTTTGACAATGGAAGAGAATGATGGCATGCAATGTATACCAACTAGTTAAAGTCAAAAGTTCTGAAATTCATCCCCAGTTCATCCACCATAAGGAATTGATGATGACCTGTGTGATTTGGTTAAGGGGGAAAGTTTGGATCCAGGTTTTATTTTCTTCTGGTTGCTACACAGTATTTTTTTCTCCAAGAGTTGATGCTTTTGCCTCTTGCTCTGGGTTCAAAGGTTCTCTTACTAAAGTATAGTCTATGCTTGAACATTTACTCAGTATAAAGCCTTTAAATACTGAACTTCTAGTCACAGGTATTTGTGAAAGATTGTCTGTTCCACTAGCAGTCTCCGAGAATTGCTGCCTATCCACCTATATGAAGCTAACTTTTTGTAACCTCGGTCGTTTTAGTGAAGTAGATTCTCTAGGAAATGTGGTATTTGAGAGTTGAGGGGTGTGCCAACTCTATTTGGTAAAAGACACATCTTCTTAAAATTCTGACCGAAAAATCAGTTCCCTCATTGTGTATAAACATGTGCGCCATGACATTTTCTGCAGACATTTAAAAAATTGATTACTTTTTTAATTTGTTTGTTGGTATATAATAGATATACATATTTATGTTTAGGGTCCTACAAACATTATTAAACATTTCCATGGTAGCTTTAATTGCTTATATCTAATATTTTGCAATAATACATGAATATTATTAGTGCTAAATATGAAATGCAAACTTTTTTTTTAACTTTGGTCTTACTACCACAAGTTCAAAAGAAATTTTAAAGGAAGGATTTTTCAAGTTCCATAGAAGACTTGTTTGAGAAGATATGAAACAAGGATTTTTTAGTTTCCAAAGTTGTTTGTAAACCAACAAACAACTGGGTATTGAGAAACTGCTTGCAAATCATTTATAAATACTTTTAAAATATCATACTTAAGCCTCCAGCAATTTCCTTTGCAATATTGATTTGTTTAGCAAAACTCCTCTCACAGACAACTTGGAAAAAGATTTCAGCCTGAGTCAGAATTGTGCACATTTCAAATGGTGCAATCCACATGGCTGAAGGTTTAGTGAACTTTAAGCCTTGGTTTAATGTTAAGCTGACGGACAAGAAGCAGCCATTTGAGACTCTCTTTGTGGTGATAGGCCTACGTGGAGGAGAGGTAGCCTCTGATGAGAGCTTTGGCTGCGCTCTTTTCTCTCTTTATGGGGTTGGCTGGCTCTCTTTGTGTGATTCCTCATTTGCTATTTAATGTAATAACACAATAACACACATATACATATATTTATAGAGTGCCTCCCTTTCACAGAGGTATTAAGATTAAAATATTAAGCCAAATATTTTCATTTCCCAACTGCATTATGAACAAAGCAATTGTTTTTCCCTGCCTCTGTGGTAGAGAGCCTCATTTGTTTTTGAGTTACCCAACTATGCTGTGGATAACAGTGACTGAGATTATGGCATCATTTTAAACTGAAGATAAAATGACATAGATAAAATGATTTTGGAAAGTTGCAGTTTTCTTAGGGAGCTTTTGGTAGTCCTTATGGCATTAAAAGGCAGAGGTGATGCCTTCATTGAAATGATCACCAGGACTCATTATTTGTTTTAGTGTCTAAGAATAATTATTGGCTCTTAATCGAGGATTGTGTCATGTGTATATATATGTTCTAGCACTCTGCACCTGCATCTTTCCTTATATTCCTTTAGCATATACAAGTTACGTTTGCGTGATTATTTTATCAATGTCAATGTTCCCTTAGGCCACGTGTACCATGAATGCAGAGACTGTTTTTAATTTATACCCAGTTTCTGCACAAGGACTGGCAAATGGTAGCACTAAGTACATATATGTAGAAGGAAGGAAAGGAAAGACAAAAAGGAAATAAGGGAGTGAAGGAGGAAGGGACGAAAGGGATGATGGAAGGGAGGGAGGAATGAAGGAAGATATAAATCGATGATTTAGGATTTGGAAATAGCCTGACTATTCTGATGTTTCTCTGTTTATCTGATTATTTTCACACCAAATATAGGTAGTATTCATCTGGCTTTATATTTCCTTTGGAGGAACAGCAGGGTCAGTCCTGCCAATTGTTCAATTGAGGATCATTGTGAAGAGAATTAACACCGCAGGGAAAATGGAACCACAAGGAAGCTGCTCAGATCATTGTAGATCCTGAATTTTGGATCTGTGAGGAACTTGAGTACTTATTACATCTTCATTTTGGCCTTGAGAAAATTGAGGTTTAGAAAGGTTAGGTAACTTGCTGAAGATCATACAGCTGGTGTCAGAACTGTGTCACCTTTATTTCATGCTGCTGCAGAGGTAGGCTGATGACAAAGCATGGTCCTAAACTCTGATTTCTGTTGCTGTCAACACTGGGTGGAAGCCAGAGTTTTGGCCTCACAGTGACTGTTCTCAAGCAGGATAACTGAGGAACATCACAGCAGGTTCTGGAATTTGCAGCTAGTCATATGAAATTTGACTGTCCAGCTGAAACTAACTCTAGTAAATCACTGGCTCTTTCTCTGGCTATTGGGAAAGAGGTAGTGGATTCTTTTTTTTTTTTTATTGTTGTTTTTGTTGCTGTTATGACATTAAAAAACAAAACAAAACAAAAAACACCTTTACCCCCTTCAAATCTCTATTGCTGGTAATGTTAAATTAGTCATATCTTAATTTGTCATATCTGGTATGGGGGAAAAATGAGAGGTTTCTGCCTTCAAACCCAGACACTGCTATTTCATATGCCACAGGCCATGTAGTTCATTTATCTTAATTATGCAATTATCTAAAACGATTTCAATATTGTCTACTTATCAAAGGTCTCTGGAATATATACCACACCCCTCTGATTAGGGGTGATTAGAGAAAGACATGGTATCAAACTGTTTCCACATTTTATTACCTATTGATTCTCCAAAAGGTGATTATTTTGACTGCTCAGCCAGCTGTTCTCATTTGGGTTCCATTGATCGTGGGCTGGCTATAGCTACAAATGCCAGGCTAAACGTGTTGCCTTTGATTCATAGTGTGAGGAACCCAGATTAAAAAAAAAAAGAAAAAGAAGTCCAGAATTTTATTCTCCAAGCTCTGGTTAAGTTGTGCCACCTTCTAACTGTTTTCCCAGATCCCTCCCCAAAGAAACAACATTAATTAGTCTTTTCAGTTTTTTGGTCTTTGGGAGAAATACTCTTGATCTGTTGAAGGCTGCATTATTAAAATTATCTGCTGTGTCTGTCCTTAATAAGGTCAAAGAAGGAATCTATGAAGGCTGATTCATCACAAAGGCCCAGGGGATGCACATCACTGAGAAAACCAATTTTCTTTTCCTACTACAAGACAAAACTGGATTTCAGCCTTCTTTGCTTATCAGAAAGGCCGAGCCCAGAGAATCCACTATTAATCTGGAAAAAGGCCTAATCAGGACATCTAGCTTCCTTTGTGGAGGATTCCTTACCACCTGGCTGCATGTGTGGGATGGAGCAGTGAGGGAGGGCTTTAACTGTCTAACAGAATGATAATTTCTCCTGGAAGATGCTTGTCAGAATAGATTTTCCTCCAAGATCTCAGCCTACATTTCTTTAATAGTTATTAATTCCACTGTATCAGCAATGCTCTTCTCCTGCCATGATAAAAGTCTCCCCAAAGAGGATGGATATCGTGTACCTCTGGCAGTATTTAGGAAGACAAGATGCAGAGAAAGAGAATAGATTTTCCCTCCTTCAGTAGAAGACAGTGGTGGGGACATCAGTGGGTCACAAAATCTATAAATTATTTCAAAATTGTACAGGATATTCTCCATAATATCCTTAAAATGTAAAGTTTTCCACCTTATATTATTTATCTTCATTGGTACTTTTCTGAAAATGATTTTATTTTCTATTTTTAGGGAAGAAATGTAGTTCTGCAATTTGGGGGACAACAAGTGTTAGAGAAACACAGGGACTTTTGGCCCTGTATTGCACCAAACATGTAATAAGTGTCCAGCAAACATTTGCTGACATTGTGGGTATGCTGCCAAGATAAAAAGCTAAAATTTCCCAGGAGTCGTTTTAATACAGTTCTCACTTACAGCAAGTAATTAGAGCTTTATTTTTGTGATAATGTATTTGTTAAATAAGTGTAACTGTATAAATGTGGCATCTAAGCACTGGAGAGTCCCCAAGCTCTGTCTCACACGAAATGCAGACATCAACTCAGAAGTGATCATCATCCAGCTTCTAGATCTGGGGTCATGTTTAATTTTTTTCCCACTTACAGACTTGCAGTTATAATTCTTACAAGATGTAAAAAATTTTGCTCCCACCTCTAGCCAGGTAAAACAGGTTTGTGAATAAAATGAGTGTCAAAGCAGGCTAAGGGTCCTGTGGGAAATCTTGATAATCAGCATACTAAAAACATATATCTAGCAATTGCTATAGGATTCCAAGTCTTTTGCTTAAGGTTATAGGAATAGAGATGACTAAACAACAGCCTTTATCCAATCAATGCAACAGGTTAGATGGGCAAAATGTTATGGTGCATGGGGATATAAAAGTTTCCTGGAAGAGAGGAGAATTTGGTCACCCTGCAGGCAGTCATGAGATGAGTGTTCTACAACCAGTCAAATGTGTCAAAGCACAGCATCCTCAAAAACCATAGTCTGTGCTGAAAAATTTGGTCTGCCTACAGGTAGGTGGCTGGAGGAAAGCTTGAGAAGTAAGCAGGGGGAAGATCATTATTACCTGGTTAACTGACCAGGGGAGATTAGATGACTACCTCTAATCACCAGTGGAACAATTTAATCTGGAATGATAAAATCACCCTTGTTCTTTAGAAAGTCTGCAGCCATCCCTCCATCCAAAGAAACAAGCAGACATTCAGGTCACAGTATGCCCCACATCTAACATATCCTGAGATTGAGCTTTGGGCCACTGTGTTATTCCAGTGAGGTCTAAATTTCTACACTGGCCATCCCAGAATTACAAACATCAAACTTATGTATATCTTACACTTATGAACAGAGGTTATTACAGTAAGTTCCCAAGTTACAAACATTTGAATAATGTATGACTCACAAAGGGAGGCTATTACAGGTGGTAGGTAAATATATCTGTTCCAACTTACATACAAATCAACTTAAGAATAAACCTACAGAACCTATCTTATTTGTAACCCAGGAACTGCCTGTATTCTCAGCAATTTCAAGAACAAACCTGGAAGATACATCCTTATTGGGAGGTCACTAATTTGTACTTCTCAGTGTCAAGATCACAAGGGAAAAAATGTCATTTGTGAGGCACTAGAAAGGTAGACTGATCTTCAGGTGGGATAAAATATCCTGCATGTGCTCATTTGATCTCTGATTTACATAGACTCTCTCTATTCTGCAAGGAATACCCTGCCTGACTTCTTAAGTCTGACCTGGATTTTACTTGTAGCTGCCCTAAATTGTGTTACCATGGTATACCAGTTGTTCAGTATTCAGTCTTGCTCCTCTGTAACTTAATATAATGTTTTATTTCTGACTTAGTTCTTTTTTTTTTTTTTATTAATGCTGACTTTTCCTAAGAGGTTCATGTGAAAATGTGCTACATAGAAAAAAGGGTGATATCTCAAAGTAGTTTTGATTTGCATTTCTCTGAATAGCAAATAAGTTCAAAATAGGAAGGATATGGCAAAAGATAAAGGCAGAAATTATTGAAATTGAAATAAAATTTGCCAAAACATCATAAGTAATTTTCTCTGGAAGATAGGACTTCGAATGTTTGTTTTCCCTTGACTTCCTATTTTCTCTGATGATTAAGGAGGATGAGCTTTTTTCTTCTTTTACTAGATTTGCTAAGAAAAATATTGCTTTCATAATAAAAAAATCCTCTCTTTTAAAAAATGTCCTATAACACCACAGAGGATTTTGAAAGATTATCTTCAAATAGCAATATTTATTAAAGTTCCAACAGTAATACCTGTTTTTAAAATTTCAACAAGCTACACACCAGAAATTCGGTAAACCTTATGAAAACTGGACTGTTCTTACATTTGCTGGAAGTTTACTATCATCCACATCTGCTGTGTAAACCTCTAGCCACACCTCTTAGACATAGTAATCAGCGGGAGATGTCTAGAAGGACTCCCCTAGGGAGCCCTGACCCAGCCTGAAGCTGGCCTCAGCACTGTCCACTGCTCAGCAAGAGGCCAAAACACTGAGACAGCAAGGGTTACAGCAGAGAAAGTGTTTAATATCACCGGTGTATTCTGAAGAGATGGGAGAAAGTTCTCAAATCCATCTGAGAATTGGGGAGAAAGAGGTTGTAAAGATTGTTTGGCAGGCAAAGGGCTAAGCAATTAGGTCTGCCAATTGGCTGGGTTCAGGGAGGAACCACAGGAGTGTACCCATTGTCTTCTTAGTTGAGTCAGTTCTTGGGTGGGGGTCGCAAGACCAGTTGAGTTGAGAGAGGATACCTGGAAAGGGTGAGGTCTAGGAGAATAGATGTCTTCTCAAAGAGATCCCAAGGATACACCTGTGAGGCTGTTTAATCAGTCACATGTGTTGCACATATTTTTTTCCAAGTCTATTGTTTGTCTTTAGCTTTATGGTGTCTTTTGCCATATAAAAATGTTAAGTTGTGTAGATAAATATATTTATCTTCTTTCATCTATGAGCTCTGGGTTTCATATCATGTTTAGAAATATCTCATCTACTTCCAGGTTATATAACTAAATAATATTATTCTAAATTTTAATTTTGTCCATATTTAGGACTATAAATCTTACGGGTTTAGTCATATACATATGATCACATGAGTCAGAGAGCCAATGTGGACATTCCTCAAGTTGCTAATCATGCCTGTTGTAACTAGACATGTAGTACCTGGGGTGGTCTACGGAGCAACTAGGCCCACTTTGAGTCATCCCTGAGCTCAGATTCCCTTGATTCCTGACCACTGTAAGCCCCTACTTTAGAAGTAGGCCATGGTGAATTTTGGGGTCCCCAACAATTAACATCAATTCAGAGCCACGGTCTAGTGACCCATGAAAGGTCCAGGTATGGTATCTTCTTTCTCCAATGAATAGTCACGTAGTAAATGATCACAAATGACTAGGTGTGGTGGTTCAGACCTGTAATCTTAGGAATTTGGGAGGCTGAAGCAGGAGGATTGCTTGAGGCCAGGAGTTCACACCAGCCTGAGCGAGAGCAAGACCCCATCTCGACAAAAAAAGATAGAGAAATTAGCCAGGAATGCTGGGGCACTCCTGTAGTCTCAGCTACTGGGGAGGCTGAGGCAAGAGAATCACTTAAGCCCAGGAATTTGAGGTTGCTGTGAGTTAGGATGATGCTGTTGCACTCTAGCCTAGGCAACAGAATGAGACACTGTCTCAAAAAAATAAATAAATAAATGATCACAAATACATTTGAGGAAGGCTTAGAGGAAGATTTATGGAATGTATTTGTGGAAATGATATGGAGTTATTCTTCAAGGAGACGCAGCTTCCCTTCAATCATAGGGTTCTGGATCTATGAATTGACTTAAGTCTGTAAACTGAGTGAGAGATCATGACTGTCCATGGTGATGAGTCATGTCAGATTTTTGACTACTAGTATAGATCAAACAATGCTTTAGTAGGATGCTCATCTATTTTGTTCCTACATACATAGTAATCAATCAGGCCTAGCCAAAGACGTCTGTAAGCCAAGATATTCTGCTAACTGTTATGTCCCTGTGGCTCTTTATAGTAGATGCACTTGGCTTGTTTATAAAGGTTAAATGCCACCAGTAGGCCTCCGCTACTGGAAACCCATTATCCCCACCAAAATCAGGAAGCCCATCCCAGTGGTGAGTAGCACCCCTTATGGTCATACCTGGTCTACAAAGAGAACAATTACAGAGATTTTCAAGGATGCAAATCCTCCACTCACTGATGAGGAATCAGCAGTGATACTAAGATTTCTCACAGAAGTAAATGCTTTCATGTGGTACCAGTGACTGTGATTGGGAATATTAAAAGAAAAGCATAGTTGGGTGGATAAACAATAAAATTGGATTTGAGAGATGTTGATTTTGAGATGGCTGAAAGACACCTGAGAGATTATATCCAGAGGCAGTGGACTTCAGATAGAAGACTGGTGTAAAGATAAAGAAAGATCTTGAAGTAATCAGTGTCTCGGTAGCAATAGAAACTCTGAAAATGAACAGTCACAGGGAGAAATTGTATAGTGAGACAACGATAAGGTCAAGAACATAATCCTGAGGAGCAAGTCATTTTAGAGATAAGCACTGGCCTGGAAAACAAGTTAAGAAGAAATTTAAACAGTAGGAACAACAACAACAAAAAAAGTGTCTCTCAAAAGTCAGTGGAAGATGAGTATAGACAAAATTTTTTTATTGTAAATGTCAAAGGAAGAAGATTCGAAGAAAAACAGTTACAAACAGCATCAACCTCAGTAAAAAGATTCAGGAAGCTAGAGATAAAAAAGGATTCATCAGCTTTAAAAACCAGAAAGTTGATGGTAGCCAGCAAGAGGACTTCCAGAGGAATGGTGAGGGCAGGAGGCAGATTGCAGGTAAGGATACAGAAAACTGAGTGGTTGACTACTGTCTAAATCAGGACCCTTTCTGTTGCCAGTGTCAGAAGCCCAACTCAAACTCAGTAAGAAAGGATTAATTGTATAATGTACATGGAAAATACAGAGGTAGAGATGATTTCTGTGACAGCCATTAATAGATCCAGGAACACCCTGAAATTACTTCCAGAAGATGACCCAAATTGCTATCTCTATCTCTGTATCTCTACTTATCTCCTTTTTTCTTCCTCCTCTTCATTGTTTAATTCTGTTTTAATCTATGTATTGGCCTCCATTTTCAGATATACTTCTTCTAAAAAGCACCATAGTTAGCTACCCAATTTCAAACATTTTCAGAATCATTAAATTAGAAGAATGAGAAAAATCTTAGCTCTGGCACAATTCCAATGAGAATTCTAATTCATCCATCTTAAGTTGTATACCTATGCCTGAACCAACCCTGTGACCAAGTGAGTTGGAGATTCCTGATTACATAGCTTCTATCTGGTAGGCACTCAAAATATAGGACAGACATTTTTACTAGTACTCAGGATCACACAGAGTAAAGGAGAGATGTTTCCGAAAAGAAGCGATTCCAAATAGAGATGCATTATATGTCCACTATATTCTATCCCCTGAATGTTTAGCATTCCTTTTTCTCATATATCCAGTATCAAAAATGTCACCACTTGATGTGATTCAACTATCCTATTTACAAATGAAAATGCACAGATTTTGAAGGAGAAACAACCAAATGTAATGTCCTTATTGCATACAGCTACAAATGAAATATGTGCGTTTTTCTTAGTTTCAGATCTTTCTCTTCATGAATATGCAATCTAGGACTCACTGATACATTTAACCACCTCTAACAGATAAAAATGGTGAAAGGAAATAGAACAAAACATTTTTTATTTTAAAAGCCCTATCGTCTGGAAAAGAAAAGGAAGGAAAACAAACAGTAGTCATCAATCCTACTGTGGAGGATACATCAATCCTAAGTATTTATTTCTGGGCAGGGATAGAATGGAGTTCTTGTCTTGGCAAAAAATTGAATTTACTAAACAGCCAACATGGCTGCCCCCAAATCTGTTTTATTTGTTGCCCTCCATGGTTATGTGTGAGCAAGATAGCCTCAGAAGAGGATCATAAAATAGGAATCTCTTCTAGAGACTGAATCTCTCTAGCAGCCCACTTCCTGCTAACACAGTTTATGACAGGTAGGGGCTACCATTTCCTTTGAGGCTGAAGAAACAGGAGTTTCTATTTTGTCAAGGTTTGAAGTTTCACTAATAATCAACTCTCTTGAAACTCTAGTAGGCATTAGAACCTTTGGGTTTACAGACCTGTACCCCAACCCCTTCTGCTGCTTTGCTATAGCCTCGGAACTTTGCCTTTAGCCATAGGCGCAAATTTAATTGTTTGACTCTTGGAAACATGTAATAAGTGAAAGCAATAAACCTCTGGTGAAACAAAAGGTGAGGCAGAATAATCTGCACCCCTGCGACCAGGCTGCAGTCCATTGGCTGACCCCAAGAAATAGGAAGAAAGATTTAAATCAGAGAGTTGGAGGCAGGAGGTATTATAGAAAGAGCCCAGGGACTCTGGCTTCCTTGTTTCCCTGGCCTCTCAGGTGTCCCAATTTTATCTCCCTGCTGTATTTCCCACCTCCTTGCCTTTTATGCTAATTTTAGAACAGGGCAGAAATTGTGTTTTGCCAATTCTATGAGAAGCATGATTAACTGAATCTCAACAATCTCACCCATGGGCAGAGGGTCTATATTAACAAAGTTGTATGTTGTTCCCTTTCTATTTTCAGGCAGGTCAGCGGAGATCAAAGCTGTCCTTTTTTTCCCTAAGACCTTACTAAAGGCCAAAAGAAACAGCCAATATTCTCTAACATCCTGATATTTTTTCCTACCGAATTTCCTAAAGCTCCAGCTTCAAGAGACATTGGCCTGCGATAGCTACGCTGCAAAAAAGTCAAGTTTAATCAACTTTGTCACTATCATATAACAAGAAAAGAAGGCTTCTCGCTCAGGCATTTCACATTTTGGAGTCAATACCCTTTTAAATCTCAGTTTGACTCAAAGGTTTTTCTTTCTGTCTTATTTTTAGAAACATGCAATAACTTGCAGTACAATGTAATGTAGAGTTTAATTGGGCTTTAAAATTTAAAATATTTTCCAAGGCTACTAGACAATGTTGAACTTTGTAGATAGACTGACTTGTAATCAAGGTCCTACATAGAATGTTAGATGGTGAAAAGTTCTAGAAAGAAAAATGAAACTAGGAAAAAGAGTGCTAGAGAGATGAAGTTTTATAGAGGAGTGGCATTTGAATAAAGACCTAGGTGAGGTAAGGTTGCAAATTGTGCATGTATTATGAGGGAATAATATCCCAAGAGAAAGAAGAGCAAATATGATTGTCCTGACATTACTGAAAGTCCAGTATTTGTCCATGAGGCTGAATCAATGAGAAAAAATCATGAGAACAAATGGTTTGAGGAAAAGGAAAGAGAAGTTTATTAATTTGCTGGCAAATAAGGAGGGTGGCAGACTAGCATCTCAAAGACCAACATCTTGCCTTTAAGCAGGAAAAACAGGGCTTTTTAAAGAGCAGGGTGCGGTTGGTGATTGGGTTCAGGTCTATGTGACAGTATTACATATTGTGACTTGGGGCTATTGTTACTCAATTATAATTGGTGGTTTCCATTGATCTTATCTCCAGTGTGGATCTTGTGAGCCTTCTCTAGACAATTCTATTGAATCATCTGCCAGTGGTTAAAGATAACAAAAAACAAAGAGCAAAGAACATTTTCTGCTCCTTTGATTACTGGCTTTGAGAAGGAATGAAGGTTTTAATTTCCAAAAAGAGTAGGGGTGTTTAAAGAGACAACTTGTAGAACATTTTATTGCCCTTTTCAGACCTTTACTTCTGTTACACCAGTGCTAGGGCAAGCCTGGCATATGCAAGAAATAGGAAGAGCGCAATACTGTTAAAAATAAAGTGAGCAAGGAGGAGATGTAGGAGACACATAATTTACTTAACAATTTCCTTATTGGGGACATTCAGGCTATTCCCAATATTTTGATTTTATAAATAATTCTATACTCTACATTTATTTCGTAAATTATTTCTTTAATACAAGCTCCTGTAAGTGGGAATCCTAAATCACTAGTTGAGGTTCTTTTTTTTTTTTTTTCTTTCTGGCAGAGTTTCATTTGTCACCCTCAGTAGAGTGCCCTTGTGTCATAACTCGCAGCAACTTCAAACTCCTGGGCTCAAGTGATACTCCTGCCTCAGCCTCCCAAGTTGCTGGGCCTATAGGCTCCCACCATAATGCCCAGCTATTTTCTTTAGAAACAGTTTCCTTGGCCTCCCAGAGTGCTGGTTGAGGTTCTTGATTCATAATGCCATCTCATATTAATTTCCTGAAAAGTTGTACAGTTCCCACTTACACCAAAAAATGTATAAACATGCTTATCACCTCCATCTTCACCATTAACTATTGTCCTTTAAAAATCTTTGTCAACGTAGGGATCAAGAGAAAAGTTCTCCTTTTCCCTCCGAAGTTTCACTTAAAAATCAGTTTACAGAAGGCAGATTAATTGGAGAAAAGGCTTAAAAATTTTTTTGATAGTGTAGTATCAGATGTTTGTCAAAAACCCCACTTTCATCACCAAATAGATATACTATTTTTAGATTATTTGGCATACTATATATGATGATATATTTGAAAGAGAACATTTTTTAAAACGTTGAAGAAATATATATACATGGGTATACAGTTGAAGAGTGATCAAAAATTTGTGAAACATTTTGGAAAAATCTGTATTCAAATATAAAACATATGAAACTTTCCTCTGGCATTTATACTTTTTTCCAGAATATTATAGGGGTACACACATTTTATTTGTATAATTTGCTTTTGTACATTTTAAGTCAATGTTATAAATGTGCCTTCACCCAAAATGTGTATGTACATTATATCAATTAGGTATGAATTACCCAACCTCCTCCTCCCAAATAATTATTTAGTTAGTATACACAGGGAGAATCACAGTGATTCCCCACCCATCAGGGGAGTTCAGAAGCTTATGTACCATCCTGGAAAAACAGGTTATGGGACAGGGGATAAAATGAATTCTCTCAGGGGGCAATAATGGACTGCTAGGGAAAACGAATTGATCCACAAAGGTTAACTTGTAGATATCTCTCTTTGATAGTAAAAGGGCTTGTTTAGATGTGATTACATTCTTGGTTTTACAGGGAGGGGAAGAAAAAATAATTGTTCTTGATGAGTCTTGGTCTTAGGCAGATAGAGGCCTGCTGTGCTTTGGGAGAGACCTTGAGGTTTCTCCTTCAGTTTAGCCTGTCAATGTGCCATATTTTGTGATATCAATTTCTGAACTCTAACATCCCTCTGTCTGAAATTTCCCTAGAAGTTTCATACACCAAAAATGAGTTAGTGGCTATGTAGAGAAAAACTGAGTTAATAGGGCAGTGGCAAAGCATCTCATTAAACCAGTTTCCCTTTTCAGGGTATAAGCCAGGCTCATGAAACAGTTTGTCTCTTTCAGGAGATGGCATGGCAAATGGGGCATTCCAGCAGAAGAAAAATAAATATTAATGTTTGGAGCACTTTATAAATCAGTTTCCTTAGAGTCTGGATGGCAGTCAGTTGAGGTGTACTTGAAGCATCTTCAGTTAAAGTGGAAGTAGGCAGAGACAATCTGATAAGTTTTTGAGCTTCAGCTTGCCAGGGAAAAGGTAGTAGCAATTTTACAGAGTCCAAGTCAGGAAAGTGGAAGAGAAATTTGGAAACATTAGTTTGGAGATTTGTAGCCAAGAAAGAATTCAGGATTTATTCCAAATTGAAGTTGTAGGCAAATAATAAAAACTCTAAATTGTGACCAATGAACAGGGCTAGAATCTAATAACTATAGTTTTCTTCTGAAACATAATTTTTCTCTCTCCAGTCCCCCATTTTTACCAAAGGCAAATCTGTTTGAAAAGTAAACTTCAGTCTAATTATAGTTGGCCTATTTGCATAAAGCACAGCAAGAATAGTGATTGGCCACATAGGCTCTTTTTGAGCTGACTTTGCTGACACTTCTTTCTTAAGGAATTTCACATTGGACTTTTAAAAGCCTCAAGGTTAGGAAGCCAAGCCAAGGATTTGCCAGACTATACCTGCAATACCTGTAAGAATTGGGCATACTGCACTCTTTGAATTCCCAAGACAACTTGAGGTTCCTGGGTCTGTCAGAAAATGACATTCTTTACTTACGTAAGTCAGAAACTAAGTAAAGGAACTGCATAGACAAGATACAAAGTCAGTCATTCCAAGGGACTTTTATTGGATCTATGAAGTTGACCTCAATTGCTCAAAGCAGTCTGGTCATATCTGAAAATATAATCATTCCAGACAAAGCCTTGGTAAAATAACCAGTGTCTCCAACTGTGTCTTGTCAGGCCATTTCCCACTCTCCACAAGTTGGTAAAAACCTAAACACAGGAGCTTTTACCAGTGCTCAAGTCTTTCATCACTGATAGAAAAACAGCATGCAATTCATCCTACCAAGCTGATATGTTTTTACCTTCTTTGATAAATTATAAGCCTTCCAAACAGAATGGTGTTCCTCTGCTTTGGGACCAGCAGCCACAAACACAGCAGCTCTGGGTCAATACATTGAGAGCTGTTTTTAGGATATTGGAGAATCTTTACACAGTTCCAGAGTTAATCCTAGGGCAAAAGGGCTCCCTGCCCATGAGTACCTCCTCCCTGCACTCTCTAGATAGCATGATCCTGCACAAACCATTTATTTCCATTTCATTGTGGAACTCTTCTGGCACTGCTGTCCCCACTAGAGTGTTTCTTTGACATCACCTGGGAAACATGAGTACTTCAGGTATCAATATCATTTTATGTCCTTCACTCATAGGGGTAGCTTCAGTTAATGTCCCATAACAAGGTAGGAAATGATCCTCAAGTAGAAATTCTCTAGTCCAAATTCTCTAAGCCAATAGTTGCTCCTGGGAGGCATTCAGAGGCCTTTGCCACCAGCCCCAGTATAGGCTCCACAGAAGGCTAGCAAATCAAGAATTTGTTCCTACCAGCACTCCAGCTTCTACTCTGCACTGCGTGGGTTCAGGCAATCTTAGTGATTCCCATTTAGCATGTCTGATTGATATTGCTTAAAGGGAAGATTTAGATGCTTTCTTTTTCACAGTGTTAGGTGGGGTAAATATTCTCTCATTAGATACAATGTCCGTTCCCATAATACAATCAAGTGGAAGAGATGCGACCACTTCATATGAAGCATGTTCAAATATACCAACTTCCATAATCCTATCAACCTCTACGTTTTGCATTCTAGTCCCATGAACTTCTCTTCTCCATTCCCAGACCATTTTATTCTCTTGTGTATGAGGTTTTGGGTCCCCATCCAGAGGTTGGGCCAAGGAACCCTGGTTCTTTTGTTAATCTTTTTTTTTTTTTTTTAATTTAAATCATACCTGTGTACATTAATGCAATCATGGTGTTAAGCTTTACTTTGATTAACCAGTCTAACCATCATCCATCATCCCAGGCAATTCCAGGTGGGACTTCTCATCATAATCTTTTTTTTTTTTTTTTTTTTTTCTTTTTTGCAACAGAATCTCTCTATCGCCCCAGGCTAGACTCCCATGGCCCCAGCCTAGTTCACCTTCAGCCTAGTTCAGCAACCTCAACTCCTGGGTTCAAGTGATCCTCCTGGGAAGCTGGGAGTACAGATCCACACCACCTTGCCCAGCTAATATTTTTTATTTTTAGTAGAGACAGGGTCTCTCCCTTCCTTGCTCAGGCTGGTCTCAAACTCCTGAGCTAGAGCCATCCTCCTGCCTCGATGTCCTAGAGAGCTAGGATTCCAGGTGTGAGCCACTGTGCCAGGCCGGCATCATAATCTTTAACTTCTGTTTTTTTTAATTCCTCTAAACTGAGGGAAATACAGAAAACTAGGGCCCTTTAATGTTGGGGGATCAGCACTCAAACTTCAAGTTTTGTGTTAAGAATTTTGTTTTAATCTCTTCAATTTTCATTTTGTTTATTCCTTTTTCAAATAACAACATAAAGATTTCTTCTCTGCTGAGACAAGTCCTGTGACCCTCCCCTTTCTTTTTCCTCTTAGTTTCACCTCAATGAATGTTTTCTATATCCATCTTATTTCTTAATAGCCATTTAAAAATCTCTAACTTCCAAAATGAGTCCTTTGTCTCTCCCTCTACCCTTCACCTTTGTCATATTAATTAACCTAATGTTTTTATTACTATTATCAGTAAGACCCATGAGGGGAAGCTGAGACATCAAATTTGGAAAGGTATCCCTGACTGTCCTTTGGTCTTATAGGTGTAACACACATAGGATATTACACAGCATTTACCATGACCTGGGTAATGGGCATATTCAATGGGAGAATATCAGTCATCACAAAGCTAGTTCCACATGGCTCAAATATGAAGTGTACCAGCTACTTCATGTGAAGTGCTCCACTTGACCTTTGTGGGGGAAATCAGTCCTCCTTCTCAAGGTAAACAGAACTTACAGTCTGGGCTTTTATCCACTCCACCTGGCTGGCTGTTTCCTAGGGAATAACCTTCTGTATGTCTTGGATCATATAAACCCATCTGCAGTTGTTTAATACTGAACTGTGGGTCCTGTATCAACCCAAATATGTTCTGCCATACTGCCCCTAAATTATATACCCTCATGATAAAGTTTCCATAGGAAGCTGATGATATCAGTCTACAAAATAATAGTGTAAACAGTCCCTTCACACTATACCATCTGCTTTCAATAGTTACTTGGTTTTGCCCTTGGGGTATAGCTATGAGGCTAGTAGCCCAAGCTCAGGCAGACCAACATCTAAGCCCAATCCAGCACTCTCTTTTACTCTGGTTTTTAGCTACTATAGATAGCAACAACCAAGTCTAGGCCTGGAGAACTTCTAACCAACCAGCTTCAAGTTGGAGTGACTCACAGAAGTCAGAGAAACACATTTATTAATTTATTATAAAGAGCATTACAAAGGATATAGATATAGTGATGTATAGGGCAAAGTGTGGGGGAAGGGGTGCGCCACCCTGCAAGAAACTCCATGTGTTCAGTTATCCAAAACTTTCTGAATCCTGTCCTCTTGGGTTTTTGTGAAGGCTTCATACATAGGCATGACTGACTGTGTAGACAAAAAGCACACAATCTAAACCCAGGAAGGCCTTTCTGTTCAGATTCTTCCTGGCCTCTCTGTGCAGCATTCCTTTTTTCCAGAGAATAAAGCAGCACCCTTTCCGGAATGAGGGTCTTTTGACCCATAATCAGATTAAAGTCTTGCCTTGGGCAGGTGAAATGAGGACAGGAAAAATGGGGGGAGGGGTTCAATCTCCTAAGGTCTGCTCCTGAGGCCTAAAGTGTCCCAACATTATAACAAGGACTGTGGAAGTTATAAGCCAGGAACTGTGGACAAAAATATATATATTATTACATATAAACACCACAAGCAACAAAGGATTACCAGGAACAATGGATGGATCCAGGAACAGAGATTTATTTGTAAATAATTCTTTTTGACAAGGAAGGGATCTGTTCAGCTATGGTTGAATTCTTTGTCTTATAGGGAGGGAAAAAAAATTATTCTCCTTGGTGGGTCTGGATCTCAGGCAGAGAAAGGTGTATGCATTGGGAGAAATGTTTGTGGAGAGACCTTGGGGCTTTATCTTCAGTTTAGCACATGAATGTGCCCTATTTGGGGATATCAGTTTCTGAGTCCCAACATCAATTTGATAAGCAACAATGATGATGCACTGCTTTTATTCATAGTTATTTGGTTATCAATTGACTTGAGCTTTTTCATATATTTATTTGCCAGTTAAATTTCTTTGTGATGGGGCTTAGAACATACTACCTCAAATCTGACAGTTGGAGACCAGAATATGTCATTCCAAGATATGCCTTTTTTGGCAAAAGAATTATTTTAAACTGATTATTTTGAGAAACTACAGACCAGGAATAGCTTTAAAAAGTTGTCCTTTTATAAGAGAAATCTACATTTATGAGGGTGTCTACCTCTTTGCATGAGGAAGAGAGAGATGACTAAATCATTATAGATTTATAATCAACAGAAAAGGTATGGACTTAGACCTTCATAATAAGCCTTATCCTTGTTATATGGCCCACACTCTCTCTTCTTGTTTCAGAGAAGGGTGGTATTTAAGCCTGAAGTCTAGGATAATTCTTAGAGATCTACTCAAGTGAGTTATTCATTTCTCTAGGTTTTTCTACCATGTATATATGAGGTATACATATTATTAAACTTCTGTTTGTCTTTTTTCTTGTTAATTTGTCTTTCATTATAGGAAGTCCTAGCTAAGAACTCATGAAAGATAGAGGAGAAAATTATTTTTCTTCCTCTATACTTGTTATGCACTCTTTTTTCTTTTTATTAGTTTTGCCCATTATCTACTTAGGCATTAATATTTTTCTTATCAATTCACACAGGCTCTCTCTTTAGGCTTGTTAAATCTCATCTGCATTTTTGCTGGATCTCCCAAAATAATACGCAGAAGCAGCTCAGAGTCATGAATATTCTGCTTATCATCACGCCCTTCACCATAGTGGGAGCCTCTAGCCTCTTACTGGATATATAAGAAGTCAGACTCATAAAGCAAGTGTATTAGACTTTGCATTTTTTCTCTCCTTTCTGAGACTAGCAGCTCATCCTATTTCCTTCCTCCAACTATACTTGCTGTCATTACGTTCCTTCCTACTACAAGTTCACTCTGTTTGCTGTTAAACTCATGAATTCATATTTTGCAATGGTCTTCCTCATTATAATGTGATTTTTTTCCACAGTGAAGGTCTTGTTTCTATGGTGATACAAGAGAAAGTCTATACAGAGTTGTTGCAGCTAGAAGTCTTCACTAACTTTAAGAGCTCATTAAAGCTAGTTCAAGTAAGAGGCCAGTGGAGATCCTGAAAGTGCCCAGCAGAGGTCAAAACTTTATAGCAAAGTTAAGAGTCAGTAGGAAAGCACAGAGAACTCCTTTCTTGTTGTTGTCATTCGCTTGCATAAGCAAGAAACTTTTCAAACTCATCCAACATCAACTTTACATATCCATGGTATTTTTCACATAGAGCCTTAAAATTTTGGTCTGAGACAACTTTTTAGGCAACTTAGACAACTTTTTAAACTACCTTGTTAAGGCTTTCAGCCAGAGACTCCATCTTCCAGTCATTTACCAAAATGACAAACACAAAGGGAAAGAGGACAGGCGCCCGATACGTGTTCTCTAGGCCTTTTAGAAAACATAGAGTTGTTCCTTTGGCCACATATATGCGAATCTACAAGAAAGGTGATATTGCAGACATCAAGGGAATGGGTACTGTTCAAAAAGGCACACCACACACATGTTACCACGGCAAAACTGGAAGAGTCTACAATGTTACCCAGCATGCTGTTGGCATTGTTGTAAACAAACAAGTTAAGGGCAAGATTCTTGCCAAGAGGATTAATGTCTGTATTGAGCATATTAAGCACTCTAAGAGTCGAGATAGCTTCCTGAAACATGTGAAGGAAAATGGTCAGAAAAAGAAGGAAGCCAAAGAGAAAGGTACCTGGGTTCAACTGAAGCACCAGCCTGCGCCACCCAGAGAAGCCCACTTTGTGAGAACCAAAGGAAAGGAGCCTGAGCTCCTGGAACCCATTCCCTATGAATTCACGGCATAATGAGCATATAACATAGCACACAGGAGTAACAGTGGCCCCATGTTTTTAGGTGCAAGAACCTATTAATTCCCCATGAGCTCATGCATAATAGGTGTACAGCATAGCACACAAGATAACTAATAGCCCTCATGTAACAGCGATACAAGGTGCTGGAACCTATTTCCCATGAATTCAAAAGTCAATCAACACTTTGTCACATTCAATAGCAAGGTGCCTCTCTGAGCTACTGGAACTTCTTCCCTATGAATTCATGGCATGGTAGATAAAAACAGTAGCATAAAAATGTTTCTTGTTCATTCACTAAAAGTATGATTTTTTTTCCCCCAAAGAAGTATTAAAGCAAATTTTAATGTATCCTAAACTACCTTGTTAAGGAAGCAGAGAATTACATAGAAACTGCAGAATGATAAATGATTACTGGAGAATTTTCTCCAGAAAAAAAGAACAAATTTTCTTTCATCTGAAAGGTAAACATACAATAGAGAGGGTGAAGTTTGACAGTATGATTAGTGAACATGCTTCTACTACAAATGGTCTTTCTTTTTGCTTATCCTTGTCCACAATAAAACAGTGTTAAAGTACAATTTTTGAAAGATAACATCATGACTCTCATATAAATATAAAATGAAAGTGAGGTGAAGGTTATGTTAACCAGTTTGATGTAAGCATTCCAAATTGGATATCAAATCAGCACATTGTACCCCATAAATCCATTAATGTACACAGTTATGATTTAATAAAAAATAAATAAATAAATATAAAATGAACAGTGTTCAATGTTTTATTCAACTCATTAATTAATTAGAGAACCAATATGATGTTAGAACCAATTCAAAGAGCATTTCAAGAAGCTAGGTATTTATAGGAAATGTCAGAATAAGATTTTTGGGTTAGACACAAAACTGGTTAATGTCCACCCAGAAAATAAATGATTATCTTTGTGATCATCTGTTCTATTCGAGTGTTGACCTAAAAGGAAGAGGCTAAAACACAAAATATACACTTTGGGTATGAGCTCTGTTAAGCCCTTGTTACAAGCAAGTTTTTACAAGCAAAAAGGAAGGCAGAAAATGGACTGGTACAAAGTTGTTTGTCAGGAATTCTCATTGGTTTACTGAGATAGCATTAATTAGTGATTGGTTATGCATTGTCAAGCTATAGAAGGTGAGTTATAGTGTCCAGTTCGGTATTGTTAGGTTAATTTATAGCTAGCTACCTGTGGCAATAGCAAGCAGTTTCCAAAGATGAAGACATAGCTCAAAAAAGGGAGTAGGACGTGACTGCTATCTCATTTTAATGTCTCTCTGAACCTGATAATTTAAAAGTACTCACATTCTCCAGATAAAGTTTTTTTTTTTCCTTTCTCAATAGAAATTATCTGCATCTCAAACAAAAATTACGTATTAACCTCTCCTGAGAAAATAGTAAACCAGGCCCATCACTATACTGAAAATGCCCTGTCATCTCTTCTGCCTATGACCAAGCTCATAATAATTTCCATGACACAGAGTAAAAATGGTTTTGTTAGGGAGAATGGTTCAGTTGGCTCTGGAAATAAAGGGGTCAGTAAAGAGAGATCATCAGAAAGGGAACTGGGGGCCCAGACACCCTTTGTCCTGACTCAGGAATGGCTCTTCCAACAGCCTCCTAAATCAGGAATACGCTAACGCTTGTGGAACTGCACCCCTTAGCTTTCCTACCCACTCCTATCACCAAAAAGAGAAGATGAATAGGCACTAAGAGAAAAAAAGCTATCAGATGAGCATCCTCACTTTCTCGGACACTAGGAGGAAAATTACTGCATGGAATACCTGCAGTAGGGGAGGAACCCACAGACAATAGCAGAGCCCCCAACAAAAAGTAGGACAAAAAGGTCTTTTCATTGAGAAATAAAAATAAAAGCCCTACAACCAACTGAACAGACCCCCTCTTGACCAAGTGGACCCCAGAGAAACCTTAAAACTGAAATTCTGGCCATAACAGGATGGGAGGTTGACATGCCTCATTGTGTCCCCTCCCTTGTTAACCACCATTACTCTGTCTTCCCTAAGGGTTAACAGAACCAGCCTCTGGAGAGACTTGGTCCACCACCAATTTCAACTAACTGCCCAATGTTACTCCTCCTGCCTAAGGCCAGCATTCCTTCTGGATAAGAGGCCACTGACCGTTAGTGTCAGTGTTTCTGACAAATCTGTGGAGGATGCACAGTAAAGGGTATTCATGTTTTCTGCTTCTGTTGATGTCAAAGGGCCAGAAACTCCACCCTTAGATTATTCTAACACCACCATTTTCTGTGCATGCAACCAATGAAGGGGGCATGAAGCTCAATTATGCATGCACATGTTTATCTTTTTTATAAATATTCATGACTTCTCTCATAGCTTGTTAAATATGTATATTTAGCCACCCTGCTCCGCATAAATTCCTGTTCCTGCTGCTGTCTCCTCAGGTACATTCTCTCAGCTTCTGCCCAAGGCTATGCTTCCCAGTCTGTCACAATGGCCAATCTGCAGGCTTAATCCTATATGAGAAATAAAGTTCTCCTTTCCAAATTTGTGAACTTCACCATCCTTCAGTTGACACTATTCCTAGCATGGCTACCTAGGCTTTTTGAGATCTACAGAGCCAGATGTAGTAGATTGATGGTTTTGGCTTTTAATTTTGCCACATGAGACATTGAAGAGAGAGAAAAAGTGATAGGTCAGGACCCTAAGGAGTTGGGTAGGTAAATTCAGCAAGAGCATAAGTAAGAGCTTATGGTGGGATTATGGTGGGATCAGTGAGAGGATACCTGTCTTAGTTTGTTCTTGATGCAATAACAACACATGTTAGACTGGGCAATTTATAAACAATAGAAATTTATTCTTTCACAGATATGGAGTTTGGGAAGTCCAAAATCAATGTGCTGGCAACTTTGACATCTAGTAAGGACTCACTCTCTGCTTCTTCCAGAGGGATGAATGCTGTGTCCTCACATACAGGAAGGGGAGAAAGGGGGAGGCTATTCTCTGGAGCCTCTTTTATGAGGACATCAATCCCTTTCACAAGAGCAGAGTCATCATGGCCTGATTATTTCCTAAAGGTCCTATCTCTTAATTATAATGTATTTGGAATTAAATTTCAACATGAATTTTGAAGGAATACAAATATTAAAACCACAGCATTCTGCTCATCTCTCCAAAATTCACGTCCTTCTCTCATAAAAAATACATTCATTATACTCCAATAGACCCAAATGTCTTAACTTATTCCAATATAAACTTTAAAGTCTAAGTTCAAAGTTTTATCTTTATGGCTAAGACTCAAGATACAATTTATCTTGAGGCAAATTCACCCTCCTATAAAATCAAACAATCTCTGTGGTTCCAGAATATAATAGTGGGATAGGCAAAGGATAGACATTCCCTTTCCAAAAGGGAGAAATAGGAAAGAAGGAGCAATAAGTCCTAAGAAATTCTAATGCCCAACAAGGTAAACAACATTAAATGTTGAGACTTGAGAATAATCTTCTGTGACACCATCTCCCATCTTCCAGACATAATGAAGTGGAGATTGTGCCCTAAGCCCGGCCCCCATGGCTTTTCTGGGTGCATTCCATGTTGCAGTTCTCATGGGTTATGGTCTTGTGCTTTGTGGCTCTTCCAGGCTGGAGTTCAGACTGGTAGCTCTACAATTCTGGGATGATCCAACAGATGTTGCCCTGTGGTGACCCTGCTCTTGTAGAAGTTCTCTACCTGGGCCCAAAAGCTCTCTTAAGCATCCTTTGACATCTAGTTGGAGGTAGCCATGTCCCACAGCCCTTGTACTCTGTGTTCCTGCAGAGTTAGTACCACATAGATACCACTAAGTTAAATCGCCTGTGCCTTTTGGAGGGGAGGCCCAGCCTGCATCAGGACCACTAGCACCATACCCGAGACAACCAAGGAATGCTACACCAGAATATGTGAAACAGTAACTAGAGGCAGCCCTGAGGAGCCTTGAGATCCAGGCCTTCTCTAACACCCAGAGCCTCTCCAGCTTTATGGGTCACTTTCTTGAAACCATTCTGTCCTCAAGGCTCAAGGACTCTGGGCTTATGATGAGAGTAGCAGCCTTAGCAAATAGCATTTGGCTTCCTTCTGTCCTTTCTCGTCTCCTTATCAGAAGCTTGCTTGGGTAACTATTGGTGTTTTCTCCTGAATGTGCCATGTTTATCTTTAAAACATGGCTAGGCTAAGAATTTTCAACTCTAAATTCTGCTTCCCTTTTAATTATAAATTCTATCTTTAATTCATTTCTCTCTTTTTCCATTTTTCTCTAAGTAGTCAAGAAAGCCATGTTGCATCCTCAACACTTTGTTTAGAGATTCTTTACACCAAATATCCTACCTCATTGCTCTGAAGTTCTGCCTTCCACAAATTGCTAGGCAGAGACACAATTCAGCCAAGTGCCTTGATACTTTATAATAGGTATAATAGGTATCAAATTCCTCTAATTTCCAATAAGATGTTCCTGGTTTCTGTCTAAGACCTTACCAGAATGGCCTTTAATGTCTATATTCCTATTAACATGCTGGTCATAACCACTTAGATAACCTCTAAGAAATTTGAGGCTCTCTCTACCCTCTTCTGATCCCTCACCAGAACAGCTCTTTATGGTTCACCCTGTGTCTGTTACCCAATTTCAAAGTCACTTTCACATTTTTAGATAGTTGTTGGAGCAACACTCCAACTTCTTGGTACCGATTTCTGCTTTAGCCCATCCCCACTCCTGTAACAAAAACTCCTTAGTCTGGATAATTTATAAAAAACAGAATTCATTCTTTCTCAGTTCTGGAGACTAGGAAGTCCAAGATTAAGGGTGAATTTGCCTCAGTCTCTCAGGGGCTTGCTCTCTACGTGCAAGTTGCTGCAAACTCTGGAGAGGACCAACTCCATGTCCTCACATGGCAAAAGGGACAGAAGGGATAAGCTCACTCCCTCATGCCTATTTATTTACTTTTTTTTTTGAGACAGAGTCTCAAGCTGTCACTCTGGGTAGAGTTCTGTAGCATCATAGCTCACAGCAACCTCCAACTCGGGCTCAAGCAATCCTCTTCCCTCAGTTTTTCTATTTTTCTATTTTTGCTCAGGCTGGTCTTGAACTCATGAGCTCAAGTAATCCACCCACCTCAGCCTTCCTGAGTGCTAGGATTACAGGCAGGAGCCAATGAGCCCAGCCTTCATGCCCTTTTATAAAGGCATTATAAGGGTGAAGCTCTCAGGGGCTAATCACTCCTAAAGGTTCCATCCACCTCTTAATACTATTGCATTGGGAATTAAGTTTCAACATGAATTCTGGGGGGACACAAACATTCAAAGCATCACAACAGTCTTCACCAATGGCAGGTAGTGAGGAAAGATGAGAACTCCTCAAAGTAGGATTTATAAGGCAGTGGGAGGAGCCATAAGATTATTTCTGTCTCCTCTATGAAGACAGAGGGTGAAGAGGTAAGAGAGCAGACTTAAAAAGATTGATGCTGTGGGCCACAGAGGCTCATGCCTGTAATCCTAGCTGTCTGGAGGGCCACAGCAGAAGGATTGCTTGAGCTCAGGAGACCACCCTGAGCAAGAGCAAGAACCAACCTTTACTAAAAGTAGAAAAATTAGCCAGGTATTGTGGTAGGTGCTTGTAGTTTCAGCTATCTGGGAAGCTGAGGCAGGAGGGTCACTTGAGCCTAAGAGTTTGAGGTTGCTCTGAGATAGGCACCATGGCACTCTAGCATGGGCAAGGAATGAGACTCTGCCTCAAAAAAAAAAAAAAAGAGATTGATATTGTGTCTATGTCCTGCCCCCACACTGATTCATACATTAAAGTCCTAACCCCTAGTACTTCAAGTACCTCAGAACATGATGGTATTTGGAGATAGGGTCTTTAAAGAAGTAATTAAGGTTATATGGGGAAGTCATTGAAGTGAGCCCTAATCCAATATGACTGATGTCCTTATAAGAAGAGAATAGGACCTAAGACACTCACAAGAAAAAGCCATGTAGCAATAAAGAGAGAAGATAGCCATCTATATGCCAAGGAAAGAGGCTGAGGCAAAACCAACCCTGCCAACACATTGATTCTGGACTTCTAGTTTCCAGAACTATAAGAAAATAAAGGTTGTTTAAGCCACCCAGTCTGGGGTATTTTGTTACAGTAGCCTACTATGATTTCAACGTGTCCCCTAAATTTCATGTGTTGAAAACAACCCCCCAATTCATATGTTGATGGTATTTGGAAATGATTAGGTAAGGTAATCATGTTATGGACACCACAATGGAACTGGTGGCTTCATAAGAAGAGAAAGAGAGCTCTGAGCTGACACACACTTGCCCTTTGACCCGTGTGATGCCCTCTGCCATGTTGTGATGCAATAAGAAGGCCCTCTCCAAATGTGGCCCCTCAACTTGAAACTCCTCAGCCTCAAGAACTGTAAAAACAAACTTCCTTTCTTTCTAAATTACCTAGTCTGTGGTGTTCTGTTATAGTAACAGAAAACAGACTAAGATACAGCCTTATGAGCTAACACAATTGGTGAAGTTTTAAACATGTGTTGAAGGGAAAGGGAGATGGCTTTCTGCATGAGTTGGCTCATGTAGAAAGATTGCTAGGTGATATTAAAAGTCAAAATTATATAGTAAGCTAAATTTTAAGTCAATTTCTCCAACTTTCAACAACACCTTATCAATAAAAGAAAAGAAATTTGGATTGATCAAGCACTGGGGTTCTTCCAAAGAGATAACATTGGGGGGAAAGTGAGAAAAGTAACGGAGGGAGCTTACACAACAGCGATTGAGTGAATTATTTTGCAGTATAGGCAACATAAAGGAGGAAATAAAGTGAGGGACAGGATTTATAGATTCGGGTAATACAGGTGGGTCAGGGAACAGGAATTCTCCGTGCTGAAGAGCTAATGTAAGAGGAAACACAGGAGAAGCAAGTGGAACAACAGGAATTTATGGCCAGAGAGTAGGAAGTATACATTTAGTATTTCAAGATGGAAGAGATCTGAGGAGTGACAAAGTTAAGACACCACTATAGTTGGAAGGGGCTGAAGTGAAGTTGAGCTGAAGTCTACTGGAACGGAGGATGTCAAAAATTATCAGACCAGAGCCGGGCATCGTGGCTCATGCCTATAATTCCAGCACTCTGGGAGGCCAAGGCAGGTACATTTCTTGAGCTCGAGAGTTCAAGACCAGCTTGAGCAAGAGAAAAATCAGAAATTGTCCCACCCAAGAATGGCAAACTGATTTTCAACAACAGTACCAGAGCAATCCAATGAGGAAAGGTCATTTCTCTACAAATGGTACTGGAGCAACTGCACATTCACAGGAGAAAAAAGTGAACCTCAAGCTAACCCTCACACTCTATATAAAAACAGAAAATGTAGACTCGGCACCAGTACCACAGTGGTTACAGCGCTGGCAACGCTCCCTGAGGCTGGTGGGTTTGAACCCAGCCTGACCCAGCTAAGCAATAATGACAACTACAACCAAAAAATAGCTGGACATTGTGGCAAATGCCTGTAGTCCCCACTACTTGGGAGGCTGAGACAAGAGAATCGCTGAAACCCAAGAGTTTGAGGTTGCTGTGAGCTGTGATGCCACAGCACTCAATGAGAGTGACAAAGTGAGACTCTGTCTCAAAAAAAAAATAAAAATTTAAATTAAAAAAAATAATGTAAGAGAGGGAAGTAGAGTCAGAACCAGAAAGATGCATTATTGCAAAGATCCAAGCAGCCATGCACGATTTGAAGATGGGAGGACCAAGAACCAGGAAGCACAGGTGGCCTCTGGAGGCTTGGAGATGCAAGAAAATGATTCTCCCTAGAGCCTGCAGAAAGGAACACAGTCTGGTTAACACCTTGATTTTGGCCCAATGGGACCCATTTCAGATTTCTGACCCCCTGGGGTTGTAGGATAATAAATTTGTGCTGCTTTAAACCGCTAGGTTGTGGTAATTTGTTACAGCACCAATAGGAAACTAATATACCCCTTCAGACTTGGGAGTGGCAATAATTCCCACCATTGTAGGCCCCAGGACACTGCATCATCCCTAGTTGGTTTCCTACATACCAGCCTGTTTGAGTGTAGTTTGATAAAAGGACTGTTTACAATTAACTCAGTTTGAGTTGTTACCAGGTATCTGGCTAAGCCCCTAGACTGAGACAGAGCCCAAAGCATCATTGCTGGGATTTGAGTAGCCTCAGCCATAGGGAGGGAGGATATACTTGTCTAAAGACTCAGAAGGGCAGCAAAATAAAGTTTTCCTGAGGAGTCCTAAAGACACCAGTGAAAAGCAGAGCCTTCGGGTGGCAAATAAACCCAAGTGCAAGTCCATTCGTCCCCTCTCCTCCAAGTCTGTGCCTTTCCCATCTCCCTTCTTGCAATTCCGGGGAAAGGACCCTGTACTAGAAATTGGGAGTTCTGATTTATGTGGTCTCTGCCAGTGAGTATCCTTGGGAAGAGCCACTAATTTCTCTGGGGCATGATTGCCTCGTCTGTTAAAAGGTGGGTTTAGAGTAATGTTCCCTTAGTAAATCATTTCATCTCTGACATCATTAATCTGTATAATTTAATATTACCCTGAACATTCTATCCTCTCCCAGTGTGACCCACAAAACTTCAAAGTTCTTTGGTAAGGTTCTCTTGGCTACATCAGTCAAGCTATGCTACAATAACAAAAAGTTGATGGTTTACAGGACAAGATATTGATTTCTTTCGCATTTAACACTTGAAGGCAAGTCCAGGTCAGGAGGGCTGAATTGGGGGTAGGGAGGAATTCTGCGCCATACAGCCACTCAGGTATCCAGACTAATGGCAATTCTGCCACCTATAACATGTGGCTTCCAGGGTTAATGTGGTTGTTTCCATCCCAGTCAGCCAAAAGGGGAAAAAGGCATGGAGAAGTCATGAGCCAGGACTGGAAGCAGCTATATGTCACTTCTGCTCTTATTTTATTGTTCAGAGCTCAGTCACACAGACACATCTAGGAGATTTTATTGCTTGGACCCTACAAAGAAAGAAACAGAAGATTTGGGTGAGCATCCCGGTGTCTGCCACAAAAGTTCACACTGAACTCCTTCGTTTCTCAACTCAAACTCCTGTGAAAAGCCCACCACGGCTAGTCGGAACCCCCTTTCTGACCTGACCTGGTTTCCTGCCATTCACTCTAACTCACCATGCTCAGTCTCACAGGCCTACTTTCAATTCCCTAACCCTGCCAAACCCTTCTGTTTTCTCCCTTCCACCTGGACCACTCTCCTTACCAGATCATTTACGTTTCTGTTCCCACATCACCTCCTCAGAAACCTTTTCTTGACCATCCTATGTAATGCTGTCCCCACTTCCAAACACCTTTACCATAGAATCCCTCATAAAAGAAGGCCCCAGTGGCCAGGAGTGCCCTGACAAGGACTGAGTCCCAGCAGGACTTGGGTTGAAGCAGGAGTACTCCCCACTGTTCATTATCAACCCAGCAGCACACACACAAGGACCCTATTTCTAGGGATCACTGTAACTTTGTCCTCACCTTCCAGACATTGCCCTGTTGGGAAATAATGGCTGAAAGTTTCCAGAATTGAAGGGAAAAACACCAAATCTCAAGCAATGTAATTAAAAACAAATCCACACTTCTGCTTGAAGAGCATCCCAGAGCAATCACAGAGCATCAAAGAGAAAGAACAACTTGAAAGAATTTCAGAAGTATTATTTCAGCAAGAAAGAATGTGAACTGCAAGGGGGAATAGGATGCAAGAAGCAGTAGTGGCTGAAAGCAATAAAACATGTTGTCAAATCTAATAATCAATGGATGATAAATCATAACTACTGAGAGGTTAAAAGCATGGAGGAACTAAAATACGAGACAGCTATGACACGGAAACTCAGAAGAAAAAAATGCAGAGGGAAATTAAGATATTCTATATAATGGAGGAGAAGGGTCACCATTTTAATTAACTTCTGACTTTGATAGAAATACAGAGTTAGATATGCATGTTTTGAAAAGCTTGCATCTAACCACAAAGAGGGCAGAAGGACCGTAGGATCTATTACTTCCTGAATCAATAGAAGAAGCAAGAAAGCTTCATTAATCCAACAAAAGGCAAGAAAGGGGAAAAGAAAAAAAAGAAGCAGAGAAGAAACCCTTGGTAAAGTGGCAGTAAGTCCAAATACATCAGGAATTGCAAAAAAGTGCAAACTCATCTATTTAAAAATGGGGTGTCTCAGATCAGATTTTTCTTTAACCCAGCCAAATGCTGCTTAGAAGAGACACACCTTAAACTAAGTGATCCAGAAAGGCTGAAAACAGAAAGCTCATTTCTTCTGTGATTTCCCTCTGTGACCTCCGTGGGCCTGACTTCCCTGAGATGAAATTCCACAGTCGCAAATCCCTGCAGCCACAGGTTATCGGTAATAAGCACACTGTGAGTGGCTGTCAAGGCAGCAAATGTGAACCACCTGTGAAGTGGGTGTGAGTCACATCAAAAGTGCTTTCTTTTCTGACCAAGAAGTCTTGAAAGGCTTTGCTGAGGGAAGGCAATGGATGATGACCCGTGAAGAAAATGGCAATCACTGGTAAAAATCCATCTCCAGTATTGTGGGAAACAATTTGACAGGACTGTCGGGAAGTAAGCTATGGCTCATCTGGCCTTGAACATCCTTCCTAGTTTTAGAAACAAACTTAGCACATTATTTATCCTGTCTAAGCCTGTTTCTTCACACAAACAGTAAAGATAGTGATGCCACCTGTCCAAATTTGGGGGAGGCCAACTAAATTAGATGACAGTGCCCAGACATGGTAAGTGTCTGGTGAATAGCAGCTATTAATTGCTAAGAAAAAAACTACTAATCCAGCCTTGCCCCTTCCAAAGGGCAGTAAACACCTCAGCCTGGGTGTACAGAAACTAATTCACACAAACCCAAATTACAAGAAATCGATATGCAAACCTAAACATAATTTATCTGTCTGAAGTCAGGATAAATTGCAAGTAGACAGTTTCTCCCCAGACTCAAAAAGAAAGTTTTCTTTCCCTCACTCCTTCCTTCTCCTCGGATCAGCTCCATAGTGGTGGCAGAACCACTGAGTTCATGGATTGCTTGAAGATCTTCTGTGTAAGGTAAAGCTTTGCGTTTTTGTGTCTTCTTTTCTCCTCCAGGGAGGCTGCTCTGTGTTGAGATTCACTTCTGTGAAGGGAAGATGGGCACTCTGCTCCCCAGCAGGAATGCACTCCACCCCACCTTGATCTCATCCATTCACTGATCCCTGCAGATGGGGCTCCTGTGCATGCACTGCAGGGTAGGAGAGAACAGGGAGGTGTACCCCTCCTTGAGCCTAATCCCAGCTAGGATTCAGTTCATGTCTGGGCATCCTGGCTACCCAGGGACTGCTTTTATGAGGGGTTTTATGGTAGGGGCACAAGACAGCCACCAGCACCATGGGGGAAAATTAAGAATACAGAACTATCTTTTTGTAAGATTTATCTTCTGGTCTAGATTCACAGCAAAAAGAATGATAGCCATAATATCACTGTGACCTCTGGGAGACATAGGTGCAGACTTCATTGTGTACTGGTACCCAGTGACCAAGTGGCACACTTAAAGCCATGGGGGATTCTCTCCCACAGAATACAACTTTATGGGACAGGAATCCATGAAACATGGTTTACATTGACAGCTGAGAGGACATGAAGGATGACAACAATTGGTGTGGTGGCCACCACCAAGATAGCCCTAACAATCCCTGCCTCTTGGTTTTCACACTCTTGTTCCTTCCCATATTGTACCATGGTACCATTGTTGATCTGTGTAACCAGTAACATGGGGCAGATATGACAGCGTGTCACTTGCAAGGCTAAGTCATAAAAGACATCACTGCTTCTTCCTTGCTATCTTGGAGAGACCCAGTTGCTGTGTCTTGAGCAACCTTCTGGAGAAGCCTACCTGGTGAAGAACTGAGGTCTCCAGATAATGCCAGATAGAAATTGAGCCATGTGGGTGAGCCATCATGGAGGCAGATCCTCCAGTCCCAGTCAAGTTTGGAGGAATCCTGTGCTGGCCAACATCTTGACTGCAACCTTGAGCCAGAACCACCTACCTAAGCCAGTCTGGATTCTTGACCCTCAGAAATTGTAAGAGATAATAATTTGTTGTCTTAAGCCATGGTAGCAATAAAAGAGGATTCTTTTAGCATAATTATAAAAAAATGGAGTTTCATGTAGTAAATTCTACTATACAGATAAAACTCAAAATATGTATAATGAAAGTAACTTTTTTGGGGGGGGTTGTTTGTTTGTTTTTGAGACAGAGTCTCACTATGTCACCCTCAGTAGAGTGCTATGGCATCACAGCTCACAGCAACCTCAAACTCTTGGGCTCCAGCGATTCGCTTGCCTCAGCCTCCCAAATAGCTGGGACTACAGGCACCTGCCACAACACCCGGCTATTTCTGGTTGTAGTTGTCATTGTTGTTTGGCAGGCCCAGGCTGGATTCGAACTCTCCAGCTCTGGTGCATGTAGCTGGTGCCCTAGCCTCAGAGCTACAGGCACCAAGCCGAAAGTAATTGTTAAATAATACTAAAATATATTCAATACCATGGTGGCAAAAAGTGTATTATCCAAGAGATATATTGGGAGGATTTATGAGATTTCTTTGGAGAACACTGATCATTTTTCATTCCCTTACCTCCAGGGACAGAATAGGAAGATACTTTCCAACATAGCCTAATGAGAGGGAGCTTCCAACACACACTGGGAGCTCCAGTGTGTGATGTCTATTCTCTGCAGCTGGAGACAAGGGAATCCTAAACTCCTGCCAAACTCAGGCCTAAGAAAGTTGAAGCCATGTGTGGCTACAGGACAGATGACCTGCATTTGAGTGTTTGTTGGAGGGTTGAGGGTTTTCCGTGATGTTTCCTGTGATGTTTGCCATAGGTACAAATTCAGAGGTGAAGCCAGGCTGGAGCTACTTTACATTGTTCCCAAGAAGACCACATGAAGAGTAGTGTACTAGGGACCACCAGACCAGGGCTGGGGGCTGGGCAGCGGGTAGCAGGTATAGAAACAGAATGCATTGCTCATGTTACAGATCTCTGGTGAACCCCAAAAAAGGATCATAAGAGAATCTTTTCAAGATATCAGCCAGGCTCAGAGAATAAGCCAAGTAAGAACTGTCCTGTTCTCTACCTCTCTTCAATCCTGGTCAGAGAGGAGGTGAGTAGAAGACGAGAACAGCTACAGCCTCCTTTCTAGGTCACAACTCTATACAGGTAAACCAGCCCTGTCTGGGGAGGAGCAGGGGAAGAAGTGAAAGGAGGGGGAGGAAGAGGGAGAAGAGACGAGGAAGGTAGAGTAGGATAGGGAAGAAAAGGAGGAAGGGGATGGGGAGATTTTTATCTATGAGTGAAGGGTTGATTATTTTCTTGGTTAGACGTTTCCTTAAGTGTTTTATTAGGAGGGTTTTTGAGCATATTGGAAGGTATCCATCACCTAGATTTAATAACTGTTAATGTTTTACATATTTGCTTCGTCTTGTTTTTGTTTGTTTGGAGTAGATTATAGGCATGTGGCATTTTACACTTCTGGATGCTACAGACTGCCTTTTCAGAGAACAGAAATGTTTCTATGCATGCCACAGCAGCACTGTGGGATCAATGGTGATTCCTTGGAGTCCTCTGGTACCTGATATATGTGTGGTTCTCCCCGTCTCCAGCATATCTTTTAATATATATGGTTGGTTTGTTTATGCCCAGAAAGATAAACTGGATGCTTTACTTCTGAAACGAAGCTGTTATTTGTGACTTAAAGTGACTGCAGACTGTTCCCAAAGAAGGAGCAGAAAATCCATTCAGGAGTAGAGGAATTTTATCCCTGCTGAATAGGTCAGAACAAAATGACAGAAAACAAAGGTGAAATGTGTATTTTCATAATTTCAAAACAAAAGAGAAGTTTATGTTTTATAAGGTGACAGATACTCCTGGGAAGATGCTCTAATAAATGTATTAATGTCTTTGTAACCCAGATGTTTAAAAACTGCACAGAACCCTCAGACATTGCATGTGCATGCTAATTGGTACAAATTCTATGCAGGGTGCTGTAGCTGTGTCTACCAAAATTTTTAAAACATACACTCTTTGATATAACCATCCATTCCATAGGAATTTATTCTGTACGTATCCTTGCCAGTGGGATGACTTAATAAAAGGATATGCCTTGCATCATGGTTTGTAATAGCAAAAGTCTAGAAATGATCCTAGAAGGCCATCAGGGAGGGACTAGTTAAATATATGGTGTATGTTTTTACTATGTGGTATACGTATTTTTAAAATGTTATACATACACGTGGTGTCTTAGTCAGCTCAGGCTACCATAACAAAATATTATAGACTGGATGGCTTAAACAAAAGACATTTATTTCTCATAGCTCTGGAGACTGGGAAGTCCAAGATAAAGGTGCCTGCTTCTTGGGGTCCAGATGAGGGCTCGCTTCCTGGTTTGTAAACTGACACCTTCTAGCTGTTTTCTCACATAGCAGATAGAGAGCACTTTCTCTTTTTACAAGGTATTTCCTCTTATAAGTCTTATCCTAGGCTCTACCCTTATGACCTCATTTAACCTTAATGACTTCCTTACTCCAAATACAGTCACATTGGGTGTTGGGACTTCAACATATAAATTGAGGGACAGGTGGAGAAGTATAATTCAGACCATAGAGTGTGGCATTCCACAAGAGGAATACAATAGAATACTCTAAGCTAGCAGAAAGAATGAGGCTATGTATACAGGTAGACTGTGAAGTGCAAAACAGCAAAGTGCAAGAGAAGGTGCCCACCATTTGCCTTCCTTATCCACTTCTTGTCTACCCTTCCCCATCTGCTCTCTGCCTAGGAGCAACTCCTGGCTCAGGTTGACTTCAGCCCAGCAGGTGCTGCAGCAAAAGATCAGAGGGAGAAGGAGGGTGAAGGGAGGTAGGTACCACTTCCTCCCCGGGAAGGCCTTAAGCTGGCATGCCAGTCACACTAAGTCACCATGCCATCTCATTCAACTGTTGTCCACCCTATGCTTTTCCTGCATCTTGCCCACACTTTGGCAAACAATCCATTTATTAAATGCCACTCAAATGACTCACTTTACATGTGACATCTGTTTTATGTCAGGACTCTGGCTGATAGAGTATGTTAGCATTTGTATTTAAAACCAACAGCAACAAAAATAGCTGGTGAGTTGTGCAGAGGGTGGAGTATAAGCACTTAGAATTTATGCTTAGAATGTCTCAGGAAAACTGCACAAGAAACTGCTAACAGTTGTTGCCTCGAGGGAAGGAAACTGAGTGGCTGTGAGTTGGGGGGAAGAGGGAGTGGAAATTTATGTTTACTGTTCTCTTTTGATCCTTTTCGATTTTTGTACTATATGCATGCATGACTTATTCAAAAAATAAATTTTAATTCAATTCTTTAAAAAATAATCAAAAATAAAGACCACAGAGGGACTTGGGTGCCAGAAGACTTCACAGACAGCTATCCCAGCAGCACCCAGATCCCTCCCTCCCTTCCTGGGAGCAGCTGCCTTTCCTGGCAGACACTACAAGCTTCCAACTAAACAAATAAACAAAGAAAGAGATAATTAACAGTCTTCTTCCACTCTACACTAAATAGAAAAGAGGTGCAATATTCTGGGGGAAAAAAATGATACATTAACTCATAGACCAGCTTCTGAAACTCATTGGCAGATGAGCGGTTCATACCAACACAAGGAAATAATTTCACAGCCACCATCAGCATGTGTTAAGCACACTTTTGTCCCTCCCCTGACAAAGGTCAGAGTCACAGTGACCACTACAGAGCCTGCTCAGGGTTTTCACTTAGGTGCAGCCTCAAACTCCTCTCTGAAATCCTTGTCATCCTAGGGAATCAATGTTAGCTATGGCCTGGTTGACCATAGTAAGCCAAAAGGGGGGGTGGTACCCACACGGGAAGGCCCTGTCCACCTCCTCTGGGCTGGGCTCTTTCTCTTGCTTTTCAGCATGGCCGACCCAGTATTTAGCAATGTCTCTATTTTTATCGTGTTTGTGATACTGCAGCGCTCTTCATTTTCATCTCATTATTGTTGGCGGGGTGGTGGTGGGGTCATCCAGCAGCTTCGTTGCCCAGGAGACAAGGAGGAAGGATGTACACTCAGCTCTCTGCCCCAGCCTCAGCTAATTCATCATCTGACAACACAGTATCAGGCCTCTGTCTTCTGGTTGTAGAGACCAGAGCCTGTTGGTGCTTCCGGCTCTTCCTCCTCCCAGAGGTGTCTGGTTTAATTACAGTTCCCTGTATCAATCCTTCCCTGCTTAAACAGAAACAGATAAACATATCTATATTTTATTGACAGATATATAATTGCTAGAGAAAACAGAACATCCATTCAAATCTTTCATGTGACTCTTTCAGGGGAGAATAACATCTGCAGGTATGTAACTGCAGTATTGGAAGGCAGTGGAATAGGATCTCCCCTGCCTCAAAGAACACATGATGCTGCTGCCTCCCGAGGTGACACGGCATGAAGGCTGCAGCTAGAAGGGAAGTCCTTGAGGCACATTTGCATAAAGGATTTCCACACTTTTGCCACAGACTCCACAGCAGCAACTTGAAACTCGTTAGGGTCTCAAGGAAGCAGCCCCAAGAAGGGAGTGGGCAGGGCCCTGCTGTTGAGGGGGACTGAGGGTCCTGCCCCCATGGTAGAGACAGAGAGTCCTAAGCCCCAAGCCCCACTGTGCACCTTTCCTCATGTGGTATCTCTGTTGGAACCACTCCTTCTCTTTCTGTGACACCCAGTCCTCTGATATTGCCTCTTTGGTGGCACTTCCTGGACCCTACCCTGAACCTGTCTGTATCCTTCTGGCAAAGTGAGACATGCTTCCTTTGTGGCCCTGTAGCACTTTGTTCCCAGGATTGTCATAGCTAGCTGTCTAGTGTCTCACTCTCCCATTGCTTCTGCATCATCCCTTTTTTGAGCACCTAATACACAGAACCTAGCTCAGTTGAATGGTATCTAGAATGGCAATGAGAGATGATGATCAGGTAAGGCACTGTCTTAAGTCAGTTTGGGCTGCTATAACAAAATGGTATAGGCTGGGTGGCTTAAACAGCCAGCATTTATGCTCACAGTTCTAGAGGCTGGAAGTCCTTTAGATCAGGATACCAGCACGGTTGGGCTCTTGGTGAGAGCCCACTTTCTGGTGCACAAACAGCTATTTTCTTGTATGTTCTAGCATGGTGGAGACCTCTGGTTCTTTCATCTCCTTGTAGGTATTACCCATCATGCAGGCTGCATCCTCATGAATTCATCCATACCTAAGATGTGAATTCATCACATTCCAAAGGACGCCCCCACCTCCAATACCATCACATATGAATTTGGGGCAGGGAACACAGTCCATAGCACCTCCCAAATGATGATTTGCTTTGGACCAGGCACTGAAAACTTCACAGGTGCTATCTCCTTAAATCTTCACCTCAACCCAAGAGGCAGGTGCTCTCATTCTCCCATCCTACAGATGAAGAGACTGCAGCTAGAAGAGGAAAAGTAACTTACACAAGGCCATGTGGCTGGAGATTGATAGCAATCGGACTTGAACCCAAGTCTGTCTGACCTCACAGGACTTATTTATTTATTTAACTTTTAAAATTTGAAAATAATACCTCCATATGATAAGAAATAAAAAGACTCTAAACTCCATTAAAGGATAAAAAGTAAGTGTCCCTGCTACCTAGATCAACCCAGTACTCCCAGAAGCAACCACTGTTGCCAATTCCCTTTTCTCTGCTAAAATTCATCTATGCATATAAGTCCTCTCTGTTTCGTATTACTATACATAGTAGCATACTCTGTATACTTTTCCACCCTTTGCTCTTTTTTTTCACTTATTGTATCTTGGGGATTGCTCCATTATTAATAGCTATATACCTACTCTTGTTCTTCCTAATAGATGCCGAGTATTCAAAAATAGGTATGACTTATTTAGTCAACTCTGTTGATGGACATCTACATGGTTTCCTGTCTTTCGTAATTACACCTGGGGATATAAACTATATCTTTGTCCATAAGTCTTGACACAAAGTTACCTTGCATTACAGTTAAATCTTTGGTCCTTCTGGAACTTTTGGCATGCTAGATTAGGTACAGGTCTAATAAGTTGTGCTTTTTTTTTTTTTTTTTTTAATTGTTGGGGAATCATTGAGGGTACAAAGAACCAGGTTACACTGCTTGCACTTTTTAGGTAAAGTCCCTCTTATAATTGTGTCCTGTGCCCAAGAGGTGTGTCACACACCATGACCCCCCACCCCATTCCCTCCTTCCCTTTCTCTGCTCCCCACACTCCCAGCCCCCACCATGTACTAGCATCAATTGTCCTCATATCAGAATTGAGAACATTGGATTCTTGCTTCTCCAAGAAGCAAGCAGTCTTCATCACAAGCATTCTTGTGATGCTTTACTAAAAAGAATGTGTTTCAACTCCCCCCAGGTTAATGCAAAAGATGTAAAGTCACCATACTGTTCGAGGGGCAAATATCTTACCTGAAACATAATAAGTGTTTATAAATGATCACCAGTACCAATGGCATCCACTGCAGCACATCTTCAGGGCATGTTTGTTGAATGTGTTACCGTGCAGTTAATCTGCAGCACTAAGGAGGGCTACCTAGAAGTTTTTTAACCTTCAGAGTGACTAGGACCTAGTAGTCACTTATCCATTGGAATGAACGAGTTTGCAGAACCTTCCTGAGAGTAAGTTTTGACATGGGGAGGGGAGAAGGACATTGCTAGAATACAATTATGGGATGCAGCCAAAGCAAGATGACCAGGAGGGCAGAGCTTCTGAATATGAACTCTTGGTGATGTGCTTAAAGCACTCCTTGTGGGCAGTCCGGAAGCACTGCCAGCTGGGCAATATCCATTGGCTGCAGGCTAATAGGGCTGGCTGGGGGCTGGAGGGAATGGACACAGGTACCATATTAGGACAGGTGATAGACAAGGAGGCAGGCCAGAGCTCTAAACACAGGACTAACCTTTGGTGGCATAAAAACCTAAAGCGCCTATCGTGAGCAGTAAGAGGCTGGTACTCTGTGCCTGGTGGATAGAAGACAGAGCACAAGAGAGAAGTGTGCATCTGCTGAGGGGCCACATCCTGTCAACTGGAAGGATGGCTTGCAGGAAATGCTTTCTTACCAAGATGGACTGGGGTGCAGGACCCCCCTCAACTAGGGATCACTGAGAGAGGATGAATGAGAGAGCTCTCACTGAGAGAGCTCTGAGGTCGGACTGGGTGGTGTGGTACCGTCACTCCCCAGGAAACTGGTGCACACAGTACATGTCCTTCTGGAACTTTTGCATAATAAAAAGGTACAGATCCAGTAAGCACATGCTCTTGGCAGATCCCTATACTCTACTGAGAGTAGAAGGAGGCTGCTCCTCAGCCCTGGAGTTGATAAGAACAAACCTAACCCCTGCAGGATGGAGGTTAGAGCATCCACAGAAAATGACTGAACAGCAGGGTGTATCCCCATACTCTGTATGAGGACTGGGTGCTAAGATGTCATAACAATAGCTAATATCTACTATAAACCAGGCCCAGATGACATTTCATTCTCACAACAGCTTTTGAATTTATCCCCACTTCAGACATGAGAAAACTGAGTCACAGACAGGATGAGCCTCCAGAAGTGGAATCATATAACATCAAAATTTGGTTAACAGTTTATCTCTGAGGGATACACTTATAGACTATTGGCTGTTCCTGAAAATGTGGTCTTTACAAGGATAGCCCCCAGCAGGGTAATCAGGCCTCAGGCCATGTCTGTGCCTTTCCTGAGCCACTGGACCCCACTGCAAGAGCAAGCAGATCTCAGTACTGCTCTGCTCCTTCCTGGTCCTCCTGGGTGAAGGCTGTGGTGGAGACACAAGCTGCTGCTCTGAATAATGCAAGCACAGAACACTGGGGAGGGAGTCAGGAAGCCCAGGTCAGGGATGACTGGAATGTGAGCACCCAATGACTGGGTGTGAGCACCCAAGAGGAAGGAAGGTAGTTGGTAAGGCTCCTTACCCATATCTGCAACGGAACTAGATCCCCTTTGTCAGAAAGGCTCCAGCAGGAGTCAGCAAACTCTGTAGACAAGCAGCGAGGGTCGGGCAGGCCTCCGGCCTCTTACCACAAAGTCCACAAATTAGATAGACCAGGATATCATAATACAGAGATCAGGACTTGGCAGCAAGTCCTTCTCCACCACCCTGGGAGGGATGGAGTGATTTCTGCAGAAAAGCACCTGCTTAGTTGTGGGCTATCTCCTAAGGGTATGCTGCTTCCTCCTGCAGGCTCCACTCCCCACCCAGGGCTAAATGGTTATACCCTGCTTCAGCTTTGCCATGTCTCCAGGCATCTGCCCAAGACCTCTACCATGCCAGCCCCAGGCCCCACACTCACACCCATCCCTAGCTCACTGCCCAGAGAGAGGGAGGGCATTTCCCTGCACCGCCCATACCTATGAGAATCACAATATCTCTGGGCTGGTGCTTTGAACTGTCTCTCCAACAACCTCCCTGCAGGTTGTCATGGTGCCTGCTGCCCAAACTCTCGATTGGCAGAGCAGCCAATTGTCTTCATGGCAACAAAACAGATCTGTTCAGAAAGGACGTTTGGCCTTGGACACGGACTTATGTGAACACTCCTGGGAAATAAACCTCCTCTAGTGGGGAGTGGATCAGAAGAGAGTCTCCTCCTGGAGACACAGTTGTTTACCCACTCCATTGGCCAAGGAAGCTCGGCTTTCCAACAGTCAGTACCATCATCCCTTACCAACCTTCTAGACATCACAGATGCCAACTCCAGATTCCTGGCTGCACCAAGTCTGGACAGTATAGTTGACATGCCAAACACCTGCCCTTTTAGCTCTCTGCAGCAGGCAGCCCTGCACACCTGCTTCCCCTGGAGTCCCCTTCCCACTCCTGTCTGCAGAGCCTGGCTTCTCTACTCCTTCTCACTACTCAGGGTCTGAGCTGATGCAGCTGAACAATACCCTCTATCCTCCCCCCCAAAAAACTTGTGTGTCTAGGGTGGCGCCTGTGGCTCAGTAAGTAGGGCACTGGCTCCATATACCGAGCGTGGCAGGTTCGAGCCCGGTCCCAGCCAAACTGCAACAAAAAAATAGCCAGGCATTGTGGCAGGTGCCTGTAGTCCCAGCTACTCTGGAGGCTGAGGCAAGAGAATTGCCTAAGCCCAAGAGCTGGAGGTTGCTGTGAGCTGTGATGCCACGGCTCTCTACTGAGGGTGACAAAGTGAGACTCTGTCTCTACAAAAAAAAAAAAAAAACAAAACAAACAACTTGTGCATCTTGTAGAACCTTGGATAACTTGGATAACAGGTCTCTATTGTTGCCCAACAGTCCCCTGCAGTTATTTCTTTGCCCCGTGTACCGAGTACATGTATTTCTTTCCTACCTTTCATACCATGAATCTTGGCTTTTGCATAGTTCACTCACAATATAGCAGGGAAGTCACCGGGCTCTTTGAAACCCCTAGTCCCTTGCCAATTGAACACTTGCACACCTGGAATCAGGCTGAGCTAGGTCAAGAGAGATGCCTTTCCTATCTTTGCCTCCTAGGTAAGAACCATTTCCCTGCCTTCCTCAGGCACCCTCTTCTATCTTATCAATACTTACTTTCAAAGAAGGATCAGAAGTCCAGTCACACTTGAATGTGACTAATAATAGGTTAAAGAGGTAAGGTAAAGGTTACATTGTAAAATTCTCACATGGAATTTCAGGGACCAGTTCAAGGATCAGTGCTATAAAGGTAGAATTTGGACTATTCTCTTAGAAAGAAAAAGAAGTGATATGGGTCTTCTTTTCTTTGAAACATTTCTTTAAACTTGCTGACTCCTTGGCTGATAAAGGGAGTTTGTTTTGTTTCAGCTCCTATTTCTAAAGTCTGGGAATGTGACTTCTCATAAAATTCTGCTATACTAACATTAGGTGTGGTGGCACCATAAAGGGGACTTTGCCTCCACTGCTCAATGTCACTGCTTCCTTCTTAGAGTGCAGGTCTTGGGGTACTTACCAGCACGTGTGAAGCCCTCAGCCCACAATAGGTAGTGGCACCTCCAGCCTGCCCCCCGTCTTCATCACCCCTTAATGACCCTGTGTTTCTCCTGGGACATCTCACTTACTAAAACCAAATCAAAAAGGTCTCTATCAGATAAACCTAAGTTCAAGTACCGGCTTTGCCATGTCACTTACCTCACTGAGATGTGACCTTGGAGGGCAGGGGTGAAGGAGCAGGGAGAGAGACCCATGTCTGGGAGAAGACCCCATACTAGGCTGTGGTGAGGGGTTGTGGGGAGGGGGATCTTGCTGCTGTGGGCAGCAAGGATAGATTGCATGGAACCTGCTGAGAAACAGACATAATGCCTCCCAGATTTCTCCATCCAGAGAACGGGAATGATGCTCTGTCCCTCGCTGCATTAACCCTGTGCTTCTGGACTACCTTACACACAGCCCAAGCAGGCTCTTGTGGAGTCGATCAAGCCTGGGGCTGAAAGTGAAATGATTTATAGTGTGTGTCCAAGGTGAGTCTGACCTCCCTGGGAATTGTCCACCTGTGCTGCGGCTGAAATCTGAGAGTCAGGAGGGGAATGTGGCCACACTTAGGCAAGGTCCTGACCCCTTCAGGAATCTAGGTTCTCCACAGGTAAAATAGGGATAGGAACAGCCCTGCCTCACAGAGCTGTTACAAGGACTAACGTGGCATTTCTGAGAGCCACTGTGGAAAGGGTCGGTAAACAGCAGCTGCTATTCCCTTGTTGTGACTGGGGACACCAGGAGTCTCTGCTAAGGCTCCGAGAGTCCATAGGACCCAGTGATGGCTCCTGCAGAATCAACCTGAGCTCCAGATCTAAGACACTCTGTCAAATGTGTTATTTCCCAAAAGAAAGGCAAACCCCAAAGAGCCTGCAGTGTATGAGCAGAAGCACTGGGGTGGCCAGGAGGACAGAATCCTCTCCTTTCTTATAAAAAGAAAAATTTTCTTATGTGTTTTGCCACCGCCATTTCCAGGAAGTTAGGGTCCAAGGAGGCATTCCCAAGAAGTAGGAAAAGCTAGACACACCAGACACACCCTGCAGAAGAGGAATTCATTCATTCAGAATTCATTCCTTTAGTTAATGAAGTTCTATTGAGGACCTTCTACATGCCAAGCTCCCTGCTAGAGGCTGGGGCTTCAGAGATAAAAGGCAATCCCTGAGTTGAAAACAGAAAGTACAGCAAGGGCACCATGTTAGTGGCTCCCCTGGAGTTTGCCAAAAGGAGCAGCTGTGTGAAGCTTGTCAACAAGACCAGGCACAGCCTGTGATACTTCTGGGGAATCCTAAGTCGTTTAAGTTCTTACCTGGGAGGCAAAGCTCCTAAAAAGAACGGGCTGACAAGGGAGGCAGAGGTGAGGCTATGAGGGAATTTGTCTACCACATGGTAGAATTTATTCTCATTCCAAAGCTGATGGAAAGCTGCACCAAAGGATTTACTCTATACACTTCGGTCCATCTCCATCCCCGCTATGTTTGAATATGTCCCCTCCAAAATTCAGATGTTGAGATTTAACAGCCAACATGATGGTATTGAGGTGGGGACTTTGAGAGGTGTTTAGGTCACAAGGGCTCCTCCCCTCGTGGTGAAATAAAGGCCCTTTTATAATAAGAGAGGCAGCCCACTGTATTCAACACTGTTCCCCTTCTGCCTTCTGGCTCCCACCACACACAGCTCCTCCCCACTTGTGGATGCAACACCAAAGCCCCATCTTGGAGGCAGAGAGACCAGGCCCTCACTAGCTGATGCCTTGATCTGGGACCTCCCAACCTCCAGAACTGTAAGAAAATAAATTGCTGGTCTTTGTAAACTATCCCATCTCAGATATGTTGTTATGCAACATAAACAGACTAAGACACTGCTCATTATCATAAAAGCTGAAACTCCTTTTTTCTTTTTTTTCTTTGCTTTTTTTTTTTTTTTTTTTGAGACAGAGTCTCACTTTGTCTCCCTCAGTAGAGTGCCATGGAGTCACAGCTCACACCAACCTCAAACTCGGGCTCGGGTGATCTTCTTACAGGAGACTGCCACACTGTCTGGCTATTTTTAGAGATGAGGTCTTGCTCTTGCTCAGGCTGGTCTCAAATTCTCAAGCTCAGACAATCCACCCATCTCAGCCTCCCAGAGTGCTAGGATTACAGGCGTGAGCCACCGCACCCAGCCAACATAATAATCTGACCTAAAAACGAAGGGATAGTCAAAGGTAACCAATATGCTTCTCTGCAAATAAAATTGTAGCAGCTGCATAAAATCACCACCAGCAACCAAGACCTTTCTTCCCTTGCCTTTGCTGATTGAAAAATTGTTCACACACTATCCTTGGTCACCTTTACAATTTCACTGACTGAGAAAGTTCATGGCATTGCTGTGGAGTTCCAGGTACAATAAATATTGTGTGGCTAGATGAATGGAAGAAAGGACAAACAATGGTAAGAATGATAAACAAGGTGCACAGCTAATCGCATCTGCTGATACAGACATAGACTGTCTTTAACAACAGTGATTGCCTCTGCAAAGCGGAACTGCATTCTAGGGTTCAGGGGCAGACAGGAGACTTACCTTTCACTTTTCACCCTTTTGAAATACTTAAATCTTTTGCCATGTTCATTTTAAATGGTTTTTTTTTTTTTTTTAAATAAATGTATGTTCTGTCAGTGCCCCCCAGCCAAAGACCACCAGGAACATAACTGCAGTCAAATAAAACGGGGTTTGCTACCTCCTTACAATGAGGGAGAACACACAGCATGGGGAGCTGGGGGCATCTCAGCAAGAGGATGTCAGAAAGGATTAGAGGATTTGACTTGTATTAGGAGATTTTGAGAAGGATTCAAAGCAAAGTTTAGCTCTGGATTGGATACTGCCAGGAAGCAGGGGTAATTCTCTGATTAGAATCTTAATCACAAGTATCTTAAGAATTCAAGTCTAGAAAGAGAGAAGAAAGGTGCAAAGTTCAAGGTGTTACTCATGAAGTAGCACTCTTGTCATGCAGGACAGGGGATGGATATTTGGTCACTTTTGTAGTTTAGATAATAAAATGTTTTCTCCATGTTCAGACCTGATTACAGACTGATCTTGTTTTTTTGTCTTTATCCATCAAGTTCACAGAGTCTTTATTCATCAAGTTAACAGAACATGTAGGTGTTTCCTGAAATTGTTTGAACTTCAACAGAGCTTCCTCCTCCAGCTGTGAGGCCAGGCCAGCTTCTATCAACATATGCCTGGCTGCCAGGGGCTGCTTTTCTCCACTTCAGTGCCCTTCAAACCGGAGTACAGGTATTAATTCAATTAGTTACCTTTATGATACTGCCTGAATGGTACAGAAATTGACTTGGTTTTTTTTTTTTAATTATTGACTCACCCCAAGTAAAGATCATTTTAGCAACTTTTTGACATGCCAAAGTCTTTTAATACATTCTAAAACCCCAATGGGCAAGAGCTTTAAGAATAAGCCCACTGGTGGCTGGGATGAAATGGGGATAGGCCAGGCTCTCTGACAATCAATCAACATGATAGTGAAGTCACTTGGGCCTGTCAATGGGCTGGCAGAGGTTAATGTCAACTCTGCCATTCTGTCCTCAAGGACTGTCCCTGTTCAAATCCAGAAGCTCCTGCCCTGGAAGGAAAACAAAAATGAGCTTCTTTGGGGATTGTCAATGCAAGAGGGTTCTACATACTTCCTTCCAAAAAGGTTGTCTTAGTTTGCAATCCCACCAGCAGTATAAAAGTGTTCCCTTCTCTCCACATCCATGCCAGCATCTGCAGTTTTGAGATTTTATAATGTGGGCCATTCTCGCTGGGGTTAGATGGTATCTCAGGGTGGTTTTGATTTGCGTTTCTCTAATAGATAAGGATGATGAACATTTTTTCATATGTTTGTCCTAACTTCTTTCTAAAGTGCAATATTCTACTCTTCATACTATTATTGTACGAAGTTAACATTAAAACAATTTTACTGAGTGGGTCTACGTTATTTCAATGGTATTTAAGAGCAACTACTGACTCCTCCCCAGACTGTCCAATCCATTTAAAAAAAAAAAAAAAAAGCTTTTCTGATTTTCATTAAAATTCTTTTTTAGACCAACTTCTCAACAAGGAGAACAAAAGGGCTCTGTAAGTGAGACTATGCCTGCTCCGGAGAGGTGCTGGGCGGCCGGCAACCGGCTTGCGGAGCTGGTAGGCGGGGCGTGGCAGCCGTGGAGCGCCGGCTGGTGCGGTCACGTGACTTGCCGGGCGCAAATGTGGGCACCAGTCCGGGTGTCTGGCCTCTCTGCCTGTGATTAGGTCCCCGTCTGTTTCGTCCCCTGGGCTCCTAATTGCCGCTCTAGCTTCTTTCAGGTTAGTGTGAGGGCCTTCCACGCAGCCAGCGGAACTCTGGAATGGGGAGGGAGAACGGGTACAGTGTGGGAAAGACTGGGGGTGGGCCTGGGTCCAAGGAAACTGGCCCGAATGTAGATAGAGATGGCGGTGGCCAGATTGTGCAGGGTGGCAGCGGGAGAGCAAACAGACAGTGGACCGGAGGGGGGGGGGGGTGACGCGAACAACCCCAAGTATCCATGCCTGCTTTCTAGGCACCTCTTCTCTGCCGTCCGTCCATTTTGGAACCGTAGATGGTGGGCTTGGGAATGCCCCAGCAGTGAGATTAAACCCTTTCTACCGTTCCGTGCATAGAAAAAAATTTGGACAGCTAGGGTGAGCAGGCGAATTGACTCTAGAGAAGAAGGACTCAGCGATCCAAAATTAGTTTGGAAAGCATCCTAGTTTGATGCCCAAGGCCTGGAAAGAAATGGCGGCTGGGGTGCAGGGAAAGTAGGAGAGGAAAACGTTGGTCAAGGAGCGCCCAGATGCAGGAAAGAGACCCGAGTTCCTGTGAGCCCACCGTGCACGCAGCCCCTGCCCAGTCTCCTGTCTGTCTGCAGGTCTCCGTGTCTGTTCCCAGCACTCTGCGAGGCCTGACGAGGAGGAGCAACCTGTCAAGAATCTCTGCAGGTGGGTGAAGGGACAGCGACACAGAAGGGTTGAGAGTGTGAAGGGCATGGCCTGGGCAGAATTTGGGGCCCCACTGCCCAGGCTGAAGGATTTTAGAGAAGGTGACTGGGCCTTTTAGGGAATGGTGGGCCCACGTGTGTGGGAGGAACGGTGGGGTAAAGGGTGGGCAGAAGGCACACTTGGAAGTCTAGCCAGGGTAGGGGATCCCTCAGGAGAGGCAAGATGCCAGTGCTATCCGGACCTGCAATCCACCCTTATGCCCTTAGTTTCCCACGTCTCCTCTTTGTCTCCTCTTCCCTCCACCCCAATCCCCCAGGACACGAAAAGGAGGGGAAATCTCAACATGGAAAAGCTCTGCAATGAAAATGAAGGAACGCCTTTGAATCAAGGAAAGACAGAAAATGAAGAAAAGCCGCAGGATGAGGGAAAGCCAGAAGTAGCTTGTACTCTGGAAGATCAGGAGAAGTTAGAAAATGAGAGAAAGACAGAAGATGAGGAAATGTTAGGGGATGTGGAAAAGCCAGAGAGTGAGGGGAAAGCAAAGGAAGGAGGAAAGCTTGAGAGGGAGGGAAAGTCAGAGAGCAATACAGAGCCAAAAGAGAAAGAAAAGCCAAAGAGTGAAACAAGGGCTGCAGGAAAGCGCCCAGCTGAGGATGATATACCCAGGAAAGCCAAGAGAAAAACCGACAAGGGGCTGGCTGAGTACCTCAAAGAATATAAAGAGGCTGTACACGATATGAATTTCAGCAATGAGGACATGATAAGAGAATTTGACAATATGGCTAAGGTGGAAGATGAAAAGAGAAAAAGCAAACAGAAACTGGGGGGATTTTTGTGGATGCAAAGAAATTTACAGGACCCCTTCTACCCGAGAGGCCCAAGAGAATTCAGGGGTGGTTGCAGGGCCCCACGAAGGGACATTGAAGACATTCCTTATGTGTAGTGTCCCAGCAGATTTTAACCAGGCTCTGTGCTTTAACCTTATGTTAATATTTTACCAGGTGTCCTATTACCAGCAGCCTTTAGACCTAATTGCAGCACTTAAGTTTCAGTAGCAGATTTTCATCTGATGCATGGAAATAATGTTTAATGGTGCATTGTAAAATTAAAAAACACAACTTGTAGAACCAAATATGTGGCATCAGTACATTTTTGTAAAACTACAAAGATACCTCTCTATACATATAGAAAACAACCTTGAAAGCACTATCCACTAGAAGATTAACAGTGGTTGTCTGTGGGTGATGGTTTTTGTTCACCTATTTCCTCCTAAAAATACAGATTATTTTAGTCATGAAAATAATAAAAGATAAATTTTTGGAAAAATTTCATAAGTAATCAAAACAACTGTCCAGTGAGTTTATTAAGACAGTAAAAACACTTAAAATTCTTGTCAGGAAGTAAAATGACAGGTAAAAGTCACATTACCTCTGGGACTCAAAGCTGGAGGAGTAAACCAATGGTCACTACAGATACATTGCTGTAAGAGACAACCTTGTCATCTGTGAAATAGTGAAATGGGTATAAAACTTGTCTTCCAGGGCTGTAGAGATCAAATGAGGTATTGAGTGCATGAGCTGTGTTGTGGTGGCTCCTGTCCTCTCCCCTGGACTGGCAGGACCTGTACCTAGTCAGACACTTGGGGGAGGGGTAAGGGAAGTCTCACCTGAGCCCAGAAATAAGTCTAGTCAACTGAGAGGTGGATGCCACTCTCACCTGGGTAATGCCATGTCTGTTGGTCACTGCCTCTTCTTATGGATCCTGTACCCTTCTAAGGCCCCCACTGTTGCTGGTGGGCTGCAGATCATGATGGACCAAAGCAACACTATGTCCCAATAGAAGAGTGGAGAATTCCTTTCTACCTACCATAGAGTTACCCTAACCCAGGTGGGTAGTACCCAGTAGTCACCTGGGCCTTGATATTTTACAAAGTTCTTACACTCCTTGCCATGTTTTCTGTTGATTTGTGTGTGTGTGTGTGTGTGTGTGTGTGTGTTTGCATATAGCTGTCTCCACTGCATTGATCTACTGGAGAGTGAGCCAGGAAAAAAGTCTAAGTGACCAGATGCTGTGCTGTTCTCACTTGTTAATCTCTTGTCTCGAAAACATGAGCTCAGGTGATCTGCCTGTTTCAGAGTGCTGGGATTACAGGCATAAACCACCATGCCCAACCTTACAAAAATTATTTGGAATTCTTCTGCAGAAAATATTTGACTCTTCTCTATTTATTTATGTTAGTACAGACTCATGAATATTTATTCTGTACTTTAAATAATAATACAATACTACTTTACAAATTTCGTTGCTCAAATTATTCTGGCTTTGGCCATTGAGAACATTCATTTGGTTCCTGTATTCATTTAACATATCCACACTGTTGTGTTGGATTTTTTTCTTTTTCTTTTTTTTTTTTTTTTTTTTTTTTGTAGAGACAGAATATCACTTTATACCCCTTGGTAGAGTGCCGTGGTGTCACACACCTCACAGCAACCTCCAGTTCCTGGGCCTAGGCGATTTTCTTGCCTCAGCCTCCCAAGTACCTGGGACTACAGCTTTTTTTTTTTTTTTTTTTTTTTTTTTTTTTATGCATTCTCACACTGGTGCCCCGGGCTGTTTGCTATGTTTGCTATCTCTCACCAAACATAAAATCAGGG
>CAUYPK010030440.1:0-11476 GCA_963574355.1 Loris lydekkerianus
TTAAAGAGAAACTTCTCTAAAGAAGACAGACACAAAATCTACAAACACATGAAAAAAGCTCATCGTCCTTAATCATCAGAGAAATGCAAATCAAAACTACTTTGAGATATCACCTAACCCCAGTAAGAGTAGCCCACATAACGAAATCCCAAAACCAGAAATGTTGGCGTGGATTTGTAGGAAAGGGCACACTTCTACACTGCTGGTGGGAATGCCCATTTATATGTTCCTTCTGGAAGGATGTTTGGAGAATACTTAGAGACCTAAAAACAGACCTGCCATTCGATCCTGTAATTCCTCTACTAGGTTTATACCCAGAAGACCAAAAGTCACAATATAAGAAAGACATCTGTACCAGAATGCTTATTGTAGCCCAATTTATAATTGCTAAGTCAAGGAAGAAGCCCAAGTGCCCATTGACCCACGAATGGACTAGCAAATTGTGGTACATGTACACCATGGAATACTATGCAGCCTTAAAGAAAGATGGAGACTTTACCTCTTCCATGTTTACATGGATGGAGCTGGAACATATTCTTCTTAGCAAAGTTTCTCAGAAATGGTAGAAAAAGTATTCAATGTACTCAGACCTACTATGAAGCTAAATTATAGCTTTCACATGAAGGCTATAACCAACTATACCACAAGACTATGGGGAAAGGACCAAGGAAGGCGAAGGAAAGGGGGAGGTTTTGGTGGAGGGAGGGTAATGGGTGGGGCACATCTATGGTGCATCTTAGAATGGCTACAGGTGACTACACTAATGTACACAGGTATGATTTAACAATAAAATAATAAATTAAATCAATAAAGCATTGATTAGAGTAACTAGAAACAGAAAAGAAAATCTCTGATAACCTCAATCAGAAATGAAAAATGGGAGTAAATATCACAGAGATAGAAGAGATTATTTCTGACTACTACAAGAAACACTATGCTCAGAAATTTGATGATGTGGAGGAAATGGACAAATATCTGGAATTATACCATCTTTCAAGAGTTAACCAACAAGAAGTAGATCTCTTCTAACAGACCAATATCAAGCACTCATATCAAGAAACAATAAAAAAGCTTCTAACAAAATAAAGCCCTAGACTACATGGCTTACACCAGAATTCTATCAAACCTTCAAAGAAGAGCTTGTATTTATACTGCAGAAACTATTCCAAAACTTTTAAAAGGAAGAACTCTTTCTCAACACATTCTATAAAGCAAACATCACCCTGATACCCAAACTAGCAAAAGACCCAACCAAAAAAGAGAACTACAGACCTTTACATTCTACATTTACTAAGTTTCACATATATCCTTGTAGAATGTAAATGTCTTAGCACAATAACTAAAAAAACGCCAGGAAGGCTATGTCAACCAGTGTGATGAAAATGTGTCAAACGTTTTATGAACCTAGTGTATGATGCAACATGATCATATCAATGTACACAGCTATGATTTAATAAAAAAAAAAAAGAAAAAAAAGAACTACAGACCAATTTCACTAATGAATATATATGCAAAAATACTCAGTAGAATCTTAGCCAACAACTTACAGCTACACATTAAAAAAAAAAAACAAACACACACACACACACACACACACACACATCACAATCAAGTAGGCTTCATTCCAGGGATGCAAAACTGGTTTAACATCCAGAAATTCATAAATGTAATTCACCATATCAATAGAAGCCAAAAAATATCATATTATCCTCTCAATGGATGTAGAAAAAATATTTGATAAAATTCAGCTTTCTTTTATGACAAGAATACTGTAGAGTATAGGCATAGGTGGCACATTTATTAAATTGACTGAAGCCATCTATGACAAACCCATAGCTAATAACATGATGAATGGAGTAAAATTAAAAGCTTTTCCACTTAGAACTGGAACCAGACAAGGATGTCCACTATTGCCACTACTATTCAACACAGTGCTAAAAGTTTTAGCCAATGCAATCAGGCGAGAGAAAAACATAAAGGGCATATAAATGGAGGGAGAGGACTTGCTCTTTGCTGATGATATGATCTCATTCTTAGAGAACCCTAAAGACTCAACCATGAGACTCCTGGAATGATCAAGAAAAAGTAAGATATTGGCATATAAAATCAATGTTCACCAATCAATAGTCTTTGTATATATCAACAACAGCCAAGCTTAGAAGCTTATCAAAGACACAATTCCCTTCATAATAGCTTCAAAGAAAATGGAATAAATGAAATACCTAGGAATATACCTAATAAAAGAGGTGAAGAACCTTTACAAAGAGAATTATGAGACCCCAAGAAAAGAAATAGCAGAAGACATTATCAAATAGAAGAGCAGAGACATTATCAACTACCATGCTCCTGGCTGGGAAGAATCAACATTGTTAAAATGTCTATACTTCCCAAAGGAATCAACAGGTTCAGTACAATACCCATTAAAATATCAACATTATACTTTGAAGAACTAGAAAAGATAGCTCCAGAAAAAATCCCATATGGCCAAGACAATTTTTAGTAATAAAAAAAATGCCAGAAGCATCACTCTACCAGACTTTAGGCTATATTACAAGTTCACAGTGATCAAAACAGCATAGTATTGGCACAAACATGGAGATATAGACATTTGGAACCAAGTAGAAAATGAGGAGATGAAACCCACCTTTTATAGCCATTTGATCTTTGATAAACCAAACAAAAGTACACACTGGAGAAAAGAATCCCTATTCAATAAATGTTACTAAGAGAACTGGATAACCACATATAAAAGATTGAAATTGTATTCACACTTTTCATCACTTACAAAAATCGACTCAAGATGGATAAAAGATTTAAATTTAAGACATGAAATGATAAAAATCCTAGAAAAAAGTGTGGGGAAAATGTTTGAGTATGTCGGCCTAGGGAAAGATTTTATGAAGAACACTTCAGGAGCAATCACAACAACAAAAAATAAACAAATGGGACTAAAAAGCATCTGTACAGTTAAGGATACAACAATCAAAGCAAACAGACAACCTTCAGAATGGGAAGACATATTTAAAAGTTATGAATCTGGCAAAGGTTTGATAACTAGGATCTATAGAGAACTCAGATTAATCAACAAAAAAGAGCTAACAATTGCTTCTATCACTGGGCAAGAGACATTAACAGAAACTTCTCTGAGGAGGACAGGCAGATGGCCAATGAACATATGAAAAAATTCTCATTATTCCTGATCATCAGAGAAAGGCAAATCAAAACCACCCTGAGATATCATGTAGCCCTGTAAGATTAGCCCACATCACAAAGTCCCAGAGCTACAGATGCTGGTGTGGATGTGGCGAGAGGGGAACACTTTTATATTGTTGGTGGGACTGCAAACTAATGTAGCCTCTATGGAAAGAAGTATGGGGAATCCTTAAAGAACTAGAATTAGACCTCTCATTTGACCCCAAAATCCCACTACTAGGTATCTACCCAGAAGAAAAAAAGCCATTTTATCATAAAGATTGTTTATTTGCAACTCAATTTACAATTGCCAAAATGTGGAAACAACCTAAATGCTCATGAATTCAGGAATGGATTAAGAAACTATGGTATATGTGTACTGTGGAATACTATTTAGCCATATAAAAGATGGAGACTTAACATGTTTTGTATTAACCTGGATGGAGTTGAAATACATTCTTCTTAGTAAAGTATCACAACAATGGAAAAGCAAATATCCAATGTACTCAATACTAATATGAAGCCTATAGATGATCTGATTCATGCCCACAGAGGAGAAAAACTCATTTCAATTCAAGTTGGGTAGAGGGAGAATAAGTGAGAATGCAGAGGGGTTGGTATGCTCCAGTTAATGGGCACAATATAGGGGTGTATGGCACGTCTTTGGGGTGTGGGATAGAACTACAAGAGGGACTCTACCTAACAAATTCAAATATTGTGACGTGGTTGTTTGTACTTTCACATTAACCTGGAATTAAAAAAACAAAAAGGTGAAAGGAAAAAAAAAGTAATATAAAAGCAATTGTCACTCACCTACTCCCAGACACCCACTACTGTTCCACAAACCATTACTGCAGTTTTGATAGGACCAGGAACTGATTTTAGTAATTTTTTCCTGCTGTGATTGATGCTGGCCAGGGTACAGAGGCTTTGCACTGACTGCCTTAGTATCCTTGCTCCACCTCTGACTCACAGAGCCTAACTTTGTACATTTAAATGTTAGAACATGGCTTGGCACCAGTAGCACAGTGGTTACAGTGCCAGCCATGTACAGTGAGGCTGGTGGGTTCAAACCCAGCCCGGCTAGCTAAAACAACCATGACAACTGCAACAAAAAAATAACTGGGCATTGTGACAGGCACCTCTAGTTCCAGGTACTTGGGAGGTTGAGGCAAGAGAATTACTTAAGCCCCAGAATTGGAGTTTGCTGTGAGCTGTGACGCCATGGCACTCTACTAAGGGTGACATAGTGAGACTGTCTCAAAAAAATCAAAAATATTAGATCTTCCCAAAGTGAGCATGGGATATATGTAACATACATGTTTGATTACTATGTATACATGAAATCTCCTTGTGAATTTTCATAGCTCCTCCTGTAACTTGTTGAATGTGTATCCTTGTCAATCCACTCAGGATAAATTCCTGTCTCATCCCTCTTCCTTTGAAATGCCTGTCATTAGTCTCTGCTAAATATTACATTTCCCAGCCTTTCAGGGTGGCCTTTTCCCAGCCTTTCAGGGTGGCCTGCCTTGCATGCTGCAACCCTATATAAGAAATAAAGTGTGGCTCTCCAAATTTATGAACTCTCTCTTTTTTTTCTTTCTTTCTTTCTTTTTTCCTTTTTTTTTTTGGAGACAGGGTATCACTATGTCACTCTCGGTAGAGTGCTGTGACGTCACAGCTCACAGCAAGCTCAAACTCTTGGGCTTAAGCAATTCTCTTGCCTCAGCCTCTCAAGTAAGTGGGACTATAGGCGCTCGCCACAACACCTGGCTATTTTTTGTTGGTGGTGTTGCAGTTGTTTAGCTGGCACAGGCCGGGTTCGAACATGCCACCCTGGGTGTATGTGGCTGGTGCGGTAACCACTGTGCTACGGGTGCCAAGCCTAGACCCCAGTCTCTAATAAAAATAGAAAAACTGGGCAGTGCCTGTGGCTCAAAGGACACTGACCCCATATACTGGAGGTGGCAGGTTTAAACCTGGCCCAGGCCAAAAATTGCAAAAAAATTGAGGGAAGAGGATGGCTTGAGCACGAGTTGGAGGTTGCTATGAGCTATGACACCATGGAAATCGACCCAGGGTGACAGCTTGAGACTCTTGACTCAAAAAAAAACAAACCAAATTTGTGGATAGAAAAGAAGCCATACTCTGTAAAATATATATATATTTTTGAGACAGAGTCTCACTGTGTTGCCCCTGGTAGAGTGCTGTGACATCACAGCTCACAGCAACCTCAAACTCTTAGGCTTGAGCAGCCCTCTTGCCTCACCCTTCTGAGTAGCTGGGACTACAGGTGCCTGCCACAACGCCTTGATTTTCTATTTTTAGTAGAGATAGGGTCACATTCTTGCTCAAGCAATCCACCCACCTTGGCCTCCTAGAGTGCAAGGATTATAGGCATGAGCCATCAAGCTTGCCCTTTTGATTTTTTTTATGTCTTTTTTTTTTTTTTTCCCCCCCAGTTTTTGGCTGGGCCAGGTTTAAACCTGCCACCTCCAGTATATGGGGCTGATGGCCTACTCCCTTGAGCCGCAGGCGCCGCCCATTTTTTTGTTTTTGTTCTTTTTAGAGTCTCACCCTTTTGTCCATGTTGGAGTGCAGTGACGTGATCATAGCTCACTCTAGACTCCCAACTCCTGGGCTTAAGTGATCCTCCCACCTTATATTCCTGAGTAGCTGGGACTGTAGGATTGCTTCTTTCGTTGATTTAAAGTGATGCATTGTAGTTGTGCATATGTGTGGGATAGAATTTGATGTTTTGATATATGTATGTTGTATAATGACCCAGTCAGGGTCGTTGGTATATCCATTGTTTCATGCATAAGGATTGCTTCTTTAGGCAGACCTGATAACAAAAACATCCGTGTTAATAAATCAGCTTTGTAATAATCTTTGCTTGTGAGAGCCAATTCAGTGACTTTGACCTTATTTGCTTTTAGGAAACTGATCCTCAGTGTAAGCCTCCTGGTGTGTTTGATTTTCCTGATAATTCTGGTAGCTCAAAGATTGGCAGACTGGATGAAATTGAGAAAGATGAAGAACCTTATGAAACCTTTGGTTAGTGTTTTAAATCTTTATCCTAACATGACTTTAAAGGAACAAAACTTAGGCTAGGTGTAGTAAAAATACAGAAGTGTCTTCAAACATAAAAATCACTTGTCTGCATATAAATGCCTTAGGAATACATGATAATTTGAATTAATTATTCTCACTTTTGGGTACATTGAAACTAAGAAAACTATCAAAGTGGAATTTTTCTAACAGCATCTGTTAACAATCCAGTCATATAAGGTCACTCACTATAGTGCTTTGTAACGGAAGAATATAAAATATATTTCTCTACCACTTGGTAGAGCCGCTAATTTAGGGAGGAGAAGAGTAGGGGTAATTTTCCCCTGTCTTCAGCTCACTGAAGCAGAGTCTGCTTTGGGAAAGCCAGCAGGAGAGTGTCACCTGTGTTCTTAGAGTATGAGGTGAAAGGGTTGGTGCCTGGCTGTCCAGGGGTATGTGACTTGCCCAGGTCCACTGCTGCTGTCACTATGTGTCACTGACCACACCAGAGCCCAAAAGTAATGCAGAAAGTGCCAGATGCCTCCACATCTAGAAAAGCAGCAGTCAGACATTTTTGCTAGAATAAGTTTTTAAAAACTTTTGAAAACTTATGTACTCTTTCATATTTTCATTTGACTTCTGAAATTTTTTATTTTATTTTTTATTATTTTTTCTTTTGGATACAAAATCCTTAGTTTGTTTTTTCTTTGGGAATTTTTTTAGTCTAATTGTTGGTTAATGAAAGAGATAATACATTTATAAGATAAAATAAAAGAAGTAACCATTCACAGAATATATCTTTTATTATGACTTGATAAAAATGTTTCAATTGTCTAAAAGAAATCTAAATCTAAAAGATCTGAATGTGAAAGAAATCCCATAATTTTAAAAACTGAGATGTCATTCACATAAAATTCTGCTTTTTTTTGAGATGGAGTCTCACTTTGTCGCCCCTGTGGCATCATACCTCACAGCAACCTCAAACTTTTGGGCTCAAGGGATTCTCTTGCCTCAGCCTCCCAAGTAGCTGGGACTACAGGCGGACATCACAACGGCTGGCAATTTTTTAGAGATGGAGTCTTGCTCAGGCTGGTCTCGAACTGGTGAGCTCAAGCAATTCACCCGCCTTGGCTTCCCAGAGTGCTAGTACTTCACCTCACCCACCCAAAATTCTGCCTTTTAAAGTGTGCAGTTCTTTGGTTTTTAGAATATTGACAAAGTTGTGTAACAATTACCATAATCTAGTTCCAGAATTTTTTATCACCCTGAAAGAAACTCTACCTATTAGCAGTTGCTCCCTGTCCCCTGTTGCAACCACCAATCAGTTTCCTGTATTATAGGTTTGCCATTTCTGGGCATTTCACCATAAACTGAAACATAAACTGTGGTCTTTTCTGACTGCCTTTTTTCACTGAGTGTAGTATTTTCCAGGTCTGTCCGTATTGTAATGTGTATCTATTTTATTCCTAAAGGTTTTTAGGTGGTACCTGTAGCTCAAGCTGCTAAAGCACCAGCCACATACACTGGAGCTGGCGGGTCTGAATCCAGCCCCAGCCTGCCAAACAACTACAACCAAAAAATAGCTGGGTGTTGTGGGCGCCTGTAGTCCAGCTACTCAGGAGGCTGAGGCAAGAGAATCTCTTAAGTCCATGAGTTTTGAGTTTGCTCTGAGCTGTAACACCATGGCCAGCTGTAACACCCAGGTCAATAGCTTAAGGTTCTGTCTCAAAAAAAAAAAAAAAAAAAAATTTTTTTATAGCTCAGTAGTGGTCCAATTTGGTCACACCATGGTTTGTTACTCATCACATGATATCTATGTGGTATACTTTCGGCTGTTACGAATGATGATCCTATGAACATTCACGTACAAGTTTTGTGTTTTCGGTTCTTTATACATAGCAGTGGAGTTGCTGGATCCTGGGGGAATTTTCTTTCCTTTTTTTTCCTTCAATCAGATCCAGGTGAGGTTCAAACTCGCCACCCTCAGTTTGCAGAGGTGCCTCTCTAACTGCTGGATTATAGCAAACTGTGGGAATTTAACTTTGTGAGAAACTGTCATTCCCATAGCAACAGGTGAGAGTTCTAATTTCTGCATGCGGTTGTCAAACTTGTCACCATCTGGCATTCTGACTCTAGTTATCCTAATGGATATGAAATAGTGCCTTGTTGTGGTTCTTTTTGTGTGTGTAGTAAAATATATATAACAAACTGCCCCATTTTAACCAACCTTTAGTGTGTAGTTCATTGTCAGTTAAGTACATTCACATTGTGCAGCTATCATCTCCATTCATTTCCAGAACATTTTCATGTTTCCTAACTGTGAAACTCTGTACTCATTAAATAGCTACCCATTCTCAGCCCCTCCCCCCCAGGCTCCTAGCAACCATCATTCCTTTCTGTCTATATTTGGCTATGTCGGTGACATCCTATAAGAGGAAGCCTTCCAGACTTGATGCCTCATGCCTGCAATCCTAGCTACTGAGGAGAGAGAGGCAGGAGGATTGATTAAGGCCAGTAGTTTGAGACCAGCCTGGGCAATGTAGTCAGACCCCATCTCTTAAAAAAATGGAAAATAGGCCAGGTGAGGTGGCTCACACCTGTAATCCTAGCACTCTGGTAGACTCAGGTGGGTAGATTGCCTGAACTCAAGAATTTGAGACCAGCTTGAGCAAGAGGAAGACCCCATCTCTTAAAATAGCCAGGCACCTGCAGTCCTAGCTACTTGGGAGGCTTAGGCAAGAGAATCGCTTGATCCCAAGAGTTTGAGGTTGCCGTGAGCTATGACGCCATGGTACTCTACTGGGGCAACAAAGTGAGACTGTCTCAAAAGAAAAAAGGAAAATATATATCAGCTGTAGTCTCAGCCACTCTGGAGGCTGAGGCAGAACTGTTTTAGTCTGAGAGTTCAAGGCTGCAATGAGCTATGTTTATGCCACTGCACTCCAGCTTGGATGACGGAGAAAGACCCTGTCTCTTTTTTAAAAAATAAATTGGGCGCTGTTCACACCTGTAATCTCAGCACTTTGGGAGACTAAGATGGGCAGATTGCCTGAGCTCACAGGTTTGAGACCTCATCTCTAAAAATAGCTGGGCATTGTGGCAGGCACCTGTAGTCTTGTCCTTAGAAAGTTGAGGCAAGAGAATCACTTGAATTAGAGGTTGCTGTGAGCTATGACGACAGAGCACTCTACTGGGGACAACGAAGTGAGACTCTGTCTCAAAAAAATAAATAAGTAAATAAAAGGAAGCATACAATACTTGCACTTTCGTAACTAGCCTATGTCATTTAGCATAACCTCTTCAAGGTTCATCCACGTTGTAAGGTGTTAGAATTTCCTTTCCAAAAGCTGAATAATATTCTATTGAATGTATGTACCACATTTTGTTTACTCATTTATATGTTGATGAATCCTTGGGTTGCTTCCACTTCTTTTTGTTTGTTTGTTTGAGACAGAGTCTCAAGCTGTTGCCTTTGGTAGAGTGCTGTGGCATCACAGCTCACAGCAACCTCAAACTTTTGGACATAAGTGATTCTTTTGCCTCAGCCTCCCAAGTAGCTGGGACTATAGGCACCCGCCACAACACCCCACTATTTTTTTTATTGTAGTTTTTGTTTAGCAGGCCCAGGCCGGGTTCGAACCCAGCTGCCTAGTATGTATGGCTGGCACCCTAACCACTTAGCTACAGGTGCTGAGCTGTGGTTTAAATTTTTTAGCGTTGAGGTAAGAGGTAAAAATATTTGGAACGTGGCCTGTATAATTGATTTGGTTAGCCATTTAAACAAAGATAGTTTTGTACTCTATTGCGAGAGAATAATCTTAAATACCTGAAGAACTAGAATTTTAAAGCAATACTTTTTTTTTTTTGTATTTTAAAGATCCGCCTTTACACAGCACAGCTATATATGCTGATGAGGAAGAATTCTCTAAACACTGCAGATTACCCATCCCGTCAACTCCTCCAGGACAAGAAGCAAAGCGGTACAGTTATATTTTAAGGAATTGCTTATCCATGGTTATTGGGATTTCTGAGGAACTCTTTTAAGATGGAAGCTAATAAAACTAAAGCTTTTAAAGATCTTTTGAGACAACTTGTTATGTGTTTCCTCAAGAGAACTGGGAGATAAAAACTTAATTTTTTAATAATTGGTGTTGTGTGCCTCGGCGCCTGTGGCTCAAGTGGCTAAGGTGGCAGCCACATACACCTGACCTGGTGAGTTTGAATCCAGCCCAGGCCTGCCAAACAACAACGGCTGTAACCAAAAAATAGCTGGGCATTGTAGCAGGTGCCTGTAGTCCCAGCTACTTGGGAGGCGGAGGCAGGAGATTCACTTGAGCCCAGGAGTTGGAGGTTGCTGTGAGCTGTGATGCCATGGCACTGTACCCAGGATGGCAGCTTGAGGCTCTGTCTCAAAAAAAAAAAAAAAAAATTGGTGTTGCGTATAATATTATGATAATTACAGTGATTTTTGTAATTCACACCTGATTAGCCTAGAAAACATGTCTATGAAGGTAGCTTAGCTTTAAGGTAGAACAAACAAGAAAAGAGGGAAAGATTTTATAAGCATAGGATTTTAAGTGATTTTTAACAGGTCCCTTTCATTTACAAATTCTCTGTCACAAATTAAATGTTCTCTTGTACATGGTAGGTGACAATTATAAAGGAAATATAGTCGCTTTTGGATGTGTTTTCCTGAAGGTGCGTTGGTTGGAGTCCTACAAATTTATGTAAAGGTGTAGGTCAGGCCAACCTCCATAAAAATGATTTCATAGAGACAACTTGAAAATACAACAAAGAGCTCTTCAATAATTATAGTACTAATTACAAATTATTAGCTAGAGCAACTCTTTGGCTTAAGAACGTCAATTAGGTAATAGGTCAATCCTAGTTATTAAATGTATTTGTTAAGTAGTAAAACTAGTTTTAAACACATATCCCGGTTAGGGAGAAATCTGAATGAGGAAGTCATTCTGAGGTTGTGTGCATTGGAAACTTCATAGCACTTGGTTATTTTGGAGTCTGCAGTTCTTTATATGTTTCTGGAAATCACTTAGGGCCAAATATTTGGGAAAACATGCACTCTGCACAGGTGGTGTATATAATGTTTGAAGAGGAATTTTTGGAATTGGTAAATTCAAATGGTTCAAAAACATAAAAGGGAAAGGGTATATGTGAAACTTACTAAATGCAGAATACAAATGTCTACGTACAATAACTAAGAAAATGCCATGAA
>CAUYPK010030441.1:0-25508 GCA_963574355.1 Loris lydekkerianus
TTTTGGGTATATATTTTTATTTTTGAAATTTACCAGTGGCTGCTGCATTTTCCACCTCAGCTTATACTCGAGTCACTAAGTTTTCCCAGTTTTTAGGGTGAAATTAAGGGGGTCGGCTTATACTCGGGTCGGCTTATACTCGAGTATATGCGGTAGCTTTTATTTTTATTTATAAATATTAGTTGTCTATTTTTTGAGACTTTGGAAAAAAAAATAAGTGAACTGATGGCTCCATACTGAACCTCAGAGTCAAAGCATCCTATGACAGACATACTCTTATCTGACAAAGTTATTGTTCCTTTTTTTGCATTATTATTATTATTGCTCAATATTTTGTTGCAGCAATCATCTGATTGCTTTTCTGAATGTATTTATCTTTGTTCATTCTTTATGAGGTTTTTGTTGCTAGTCCTTAAACATTTTTATTGCTGTTAAATTTTAAAACTTTTTAATTTTGTGAAGGCAAAAAGCAAAAACCAAATAAACACATGTATATGTATAGAGAAAAAAAAACAACAGCATTTGTGGCTCAAAGGATTAGGGCACCAGCCACATATACCAGAGGTGGCAGGTTCAAATCCAGCCTCGGCCAAAAACTGAAAAAAAAAAAAAAAAAAAAAAAAAGAACGTTGCATTTTTTAAAAGTAACTTACTTTTGTCTTTTATATAACACATTCAAATGATTCCTTATCTTATAGGTATAATCATAGATATTTCATCTGATGGCAATTGTAAATAAACTACTTTATTCCAGAACTGCAGGTAATCAGAACATTGAAAATTATTGAATGTTTTAATTCATTTACTGTCTAACTGGTTTGAATGTAATTCAAGGATGCACATTTATAATAATGCAGGTTGCAATAACTATAGTTTTAGTGCAGTAACTGTGTTGACTTAGTTTATATTTTATATAGTGCATACAGATATCTTTTGAGTTGGTATTTCTAAATTAATACTGCAAACAAATGCCCCTAAAGCATATAGTTCTGCTTTATAAAAAGCTAGAATTTACATTACATAATTTAGTCTCACAATCCATGTCTGTGAACATGAAGCAGAGATGTTTGTATCCAGCTAAAAACAACTAAAGTAACCTCTCAATCCTAGTTGCCTGAGGCAGTCATGTGCCTCACCTAATGCTAAGGGTCACTGTGTCTTCTAGAGAATTCTTGGTGTTGGGAGATTTAGGAAACTCTTAAAAGGTGAAGCCAGCCCTACATGAGCCAATGGTTCCCAAATTTTAATGACCATAAGAATCAAGTGGAGAGATTCCAATAGACATTTCTTAATGCACCTTCCAGCGTTTCTTTTTCAGAAGGTCTGAGATAAGGTCCAATAATTTGAATCTGTCTCAAGTACACAGACATTGACCCTATTACGCAGGGACCATACTTTGAGAACCACTCACACAAATCAACAAATCAAGCTTCATTCAATTTCAGATTTTATAGTATCAAAGGAAAAGAAAATTAAAGAAAATAATAACCATGTATAAATAAAAAGAAGACATGCGAAAGCTATTGTATGGGATAGGCCCGGACAAGGGATAATGCTGAGCTGATGACTCTTTTTCTTTAATTTTTATGATTTTCCTGGGATGAGCAAACTATTTCAAAGGGTGATTTGCAGTAACACACAAAGTACAAATTACAAATTACAAGTCTCCTCCTCGGCTATCCAGGCTCTTTTGTCCTTCCTATTTCCTTTGCCTTTCTGCTTTCATTTCTTCCTTTTTGTCTTTTATCCTTTTCTTTCTTTTTTTTTATATTAATATTTCTTTTGTAATCAGAAAAATAAATACTGTCGATTATATTTTTATGAAAGTATATGCTTACGGGTGTTAGGACTACACTTTTAAAGTAAAAATTTAACAAAAGAAATTAACTGCATACTGCCTGCCTTCAATATTCTCTGTGTCTAGAAGTTTGCAAAAGAAGAGTATTTTTAATTCACTGATGGAGAAAACATGAGAAAATTTCTTTTCAAAAGTCCAGGATTTGTGAGGACTTTGGCAAGTCCTCTGCCACTTTCCAATCTATCTGAAGGAAAAGCACATGTGGGAGGCTCATACCACTCCCTGACCTGATTCACCTTTAACCTATGTGAAACTTGGGAGGAGACTCGGGGTCACCCCCAGCGTGGTCAGTGGCTCAGCAGCAACTCCCCTCCAATTTCATCTCAGAGAAAACACACCTGTCTTTGTGCGTAAGCTGGATCCTGACTCGGCTGGCATAACGTCAGGATCTGAATCAGTCATTGAGAGCACCGCCTTCTTACATTGTCCCTTTCTGACGGTTATTTTATTATGGGCATTTTATCAAGTCTTTACATATAAGAACATGTCTTTACATATAAGAACATTGTCATACTACAAGACTGGATCCCCTTGCAGATGGTCCAGCATTCAGGTCACGCTGTGTGCAGGCATGGCAGTATTTCACCCTCAGGCAATGTTGTCACATAGGGTGACGGAGCCTTAGCTTTAGTTTGAAGTTTAGTTGAATATCAATTTCAACTTTTCTTCATTCCTTTTCTCAAATTATTTTGGAAAGTTATACTTTTTCATATTTTTGCCTTTAACAATAATGTGCATATAATTAGGCTAATGCTTTAATATGTATTACATATTTTAAGGTTAAAGTTTGTTAATAAGAAGAAAGTATTATACAGCCCACTTTACACCTAACTAAATAAAGCAATAGTGATTCTTTCTCTAGGACTCCTATATCATCTATTTACCACCATAATTCTAATCTCTGCTATATTGATTGCCTCATTAAAAGTACATGCTCAACAAATATTTTTTCAATAAATAAATGCTATAGACATTCTTCAAATGAAAGGTTTTCCAAGCTGTGTGTTGTCACACTTTTTATTCATTTACTTATCAATTTAATTCAATATTTATGAAATAGGCCCCCAGTAGCATGGACACATTGGTCAAAATAGACCACAGGGTTCTTTAAGGTGATGCTGTGGAGAGAGGTGAGTAGGGCCATGGAGGTGACTGAGTAGGAGCAGCCAAAGGGAGCTGCGCAGCCTCCGTGGGAAACGGTACGGAGATTGCTCAAGTAAGGAAAACTCGGCCCACAGTCTCATCCAGCAACACCACTACTGGGTATCTACCCAAAGGGAAAGGAGTTTTGATTTGTTTTGTTTTGTTTTGTTTTTATAAGAAGAATGCCTGCACTTGAGTGTCCAGTGCAGCACAATTCAATGTTGCAAAGACAGGAAATCAAACCAAGGGCCCGTCAGTTCCTGAGTAGATCAACACAGTGTGGTGTGTGTGCAACATGGAGTACTACTCACAGATTTAAAAAAAAATGATGAATTGATGTCTTTTGCAACAATTTAGATGGAACAGGAGACGATTATCCTATGTGAAGTATACAAGAATAGAAAAACAAATAGCACACACACTCAAATTAAACCAGAAGTAATCCATGAGCATACATGTGCACTGTGGTCACCTCACAAGCACTCCCTTGGCCAGATGATGACCATAGTGATATTCAGCAATTCAACGTAGCACTTTTTCCAGGATAAGTTTGCAAATTTAATTGCCCTACCACATATGTGAGATAACATATTGGGTAAAACATACACAGAATCATTAGTAATGATTATTTTCAGTTCTGTTATTATTATAAGCAATTTTTCTATATGGACATATTTATCTATTTGGCATAATTTTTTTTTTTTTTTTTTTTTGCGTCACAGCTCACAGCAACCTCCAACTCCTGGGCTTAGGGGATTTGCTCCTGAGTAGCTGGGACCACAGGTGCCTACCACAACCCCTTTTTTTCTTGCAGTTTTGGCCAAGACCGAGTTGGAACCCACCAACTCTGGTATGTGGAGCTGGTGCCCTACTCACTGAGCCACAGGCACCACCCCTATTTGGCATAAATTTTATGAAGTGAATTTTTAATAACTAGAATAAGTAAATATTTCCTTATTTGGAAAAAATTAACACTTCCTACTCATTTCTAGAACACATTCATTGACATTTTTTTCTGTAATCAAAACAAAAACCTATGATTACATCTCCAATTCACCCAGAACAATAACAACCAGTTAAAATAGTTTGGAATTTTTGTGTGGGGCAGTCATTATGTTACCACATCACCTATTACCTTGTTAAGAGATGAGTTCATTGCTGGTGTCCAGATCTCCTTTTATACTGTTAGACACGTGAGAGTTAATATTATTATAATTAATTATTTTCAACAGAGACTTTTTTTAAAGAAAAACTTGACTGAGTATTGAGTTTATTTAAGGTATATAATATGACACCTGCTTAAGATGTACCCCATAAATGCTTTAATGTGCACACTTATGATTAAATAAAAATTATTTTAAAAGATTATTGTCCTCAAGTTTACAGACAGTAAGAAAATAATTTGTGATAAAGTCAATAAACTATTATCTTTTTGTCTGGAGTAACATAGATACTATTTTACTTTAACATTTAGCAATGACCTTTCAGCAGTCTTATTATGGACATCTGGACAGCAAAGCTGTCACAATAAAATGAGTATCATTGGAAAATCATTCAAAAGTGTTGTTACTTAGAAGGTTTATACATTAGATGACTTTAAAAAAGATGAGTTGCATTGTTACTACCTAATGATAAGAGTTAGCTGGAAAAAATTGTTCTTAGATACACTTCATTGAGAAAGAGATTTCTAGAAAGCTCTCTTCATGATGGAAGTAAAGTGTACTTGTCTGGTCTCTCTGTCTGCATGCATTTTACTCCCTCTTCCCAAGAGAGGAAGAATGGCTGATCTGAGCTTACTAGACACACACAATTCCCATATCCAGTAGGGAGAGCTGGGCTTCCACACAGTTCTTTTATCATTGCGACGCCCTATACTGTTCTCTGCCAAGGGGAGACGGATGAGCCAAATTCCTGGGCTTCTAATAATACTTCTTGAGGTGTAAGGCTTCTCAGGAAGATATAAGTGTATAGATTTCAGGGGTTAGCTCTGGGGAGGAGAGGACGCCTGGCTCCTGTCTCACTTTTACCCACGAGTTCTACTTCTGGTGTTGCTAGTTAGTTAACTAGCTAGCTAGTTGCCAGTTGCTAGTTAACACCTCCCTTCTCTCTGGTGCCACTCTACATGACTCTTCCCAGCCCTCACACTCCTTGCTGTGCCGCAAGCGTGCTAAAGTTTCCATCAGCAAGATATTCCAATTCTTCCCTCTCCTGCCCAAATGGTAACAAAGTAGCATTTTTGAGCACTGTATAGAAAAATTATCTTCCTGTCCAATCACACTCTGTTCTCTTAATATGATTCAGCAAATTTTCATAGATTTAATGATATTTAAAAATACACACTAAATCAACCTCACAGTTGAACTATTCATTAAGTGAAAAAAGTGAATGGAATGAGTTGGGACAAGGGAATGTTGAGTAGGTGTTAATAAAGCAGGTAGCTCTGGTCCACGGCTGTTCTCCCCACACCTGCTTCCCTATTCACAGGCTGCCAGAGCCTGAAGCCACAATCCACCAGCATTATCTGATTGTGAGTGGGCTCTAGGTGCAGAATTATAAAAGCCCTTACCATGATTATAGCTTTCAGATAGAACAACCATAGGTAGATGTTATGAATGAAGAGAGAAATAAAAAAAAAAGTCTTTGTTTATAAGGGGAACATATCATTTTATTGAAACAAGATAGAAAAAAATTGATTTTTTTTCAAAAAATAATCAAAGTAAGAATTTACCGTGTATAACCCAGGAAATATTGTAGCTAAAAATAAAGTTTGTTCAAAAGTTAGTGAAGAAAAAAGCAACTTAAATGAACAGATTTTCTTTTTCTTTTTTTTTTTTTTTAGAACAGAAAAGTAAATGAAGACACATTCATTGAACTGATGTAAACAGAATGCCATGCTTGATAATATTGTCAATATATGTAGGTAAAGGGAATTTATCTATTCATAAGTTATCTTTTTCATTTGACCTAGAAAAATGAAGTGTTGACTCCATGCTGAAAAAATGAAAAAAGATAACGAGAGTAATAATCTTGCAGTCATCTTAATAAATCTTCCAAAGAAGTTCAGTTCCAAGAAAATGTTGAGAAGTTCCTCTAAGCAGTGGCACAGAGTAATTGTCACCCCCCTTTTCATGAGTGGCTCATTGCCAGGCATTATGGGAAGCGTGTTTCAATCTGAGAAGCATCCACGGAATGAACTATTTCACTCATTGGTAGGTGAGTTCCAGGGCTATAGAAGTACTATAGATAGAAATTACTTCACATGCTGTAAGGTAACATCTTTGGGTATGTTTAAAATCTAGAATCAAAGGGTCATAGAAGGAACATGGCCCATACTCTGTGAAAGAGAAAAAAAAAAAAAAATAGACGGAGGCTTGAGTCAGGTGCTGGCTTCCTTCTGCAGAGAACTACCCTACCTGACAGCAGTGAGACAGAGGATTTCCATGAAAAAAAAAAAAAAAGGCACATTTGCATTCACAAGTCAAAGGCTTCATGCCTTTTACCACATAGAACTAAACACATTTCCAAAAACATAATTCAAAGGAGGACGCTAAGACACGTATGCCTGTTCCAAAAGCAAAGTGGAGAAGAAAAGAAAGAATGATACTTGTGTCAAGCAAACAGAGTTTACTCTATATTTAGTGGAGAAGGAAAGAGGCCAACGTAGAAACCAAGTCAAATATTGTAAAAGTACAGCGGGTGGTGTTGAAAGAGTGTGGAAATGGCAAAGCGGGATGGAACAGGAGAGCTCCCTGTCTGAATTTCCAAGGAGCCGGAGTGTCTTAAGTGCCGTGCAATGAAAAATTAGGTGGTATAAATACATAAAAGCATCCCAGGAATGCTAGAAGTGATTTATAAAAATAAAATTTTTGATTGTAGATTTTCCCTAAAGCGATATAAATTAAAAGAAGTTTTATGGAGCTTCTGCACAGATGAAGAGCATCCTGGTGACACTGACACCCCTCCCGTGGGCTCGCTCTCGTCCCTATATATCTCTAAACTGCTCCTAAAATACCACAGCCATATTGATCTAGCTTGAAAATTTAATTTGTTAGGGGTATATAATTAGGTCTGGGATAATAGATGCAGAAGTTAAATTTTTTTTCATGTATTCTTAACGCTTAGATGGAGAATTTGCTATGATGTTTTTATTTGTATCTTTTTCCCAAAATTTAAAAAAAAATGAGCACTTTATGACTGAAGCAATTAAAATATGTCAATTGCTAGGAAACTTCTTTCATTTAACTGAAAAATGTGAGATGGACTGTTTGTCTTGGGACGAAAAATTCACATCAGTGCTATGAAGACGATAAGCATGAGGCCACATCTCAGACATTCATTCAATGGAACAGTTATGTTCAAAATTAACAGGGAATGGCTGGGCACCCACAGCTCAGTGGTTAGGGCGTCAGCCACATGCTCCCAGGGCTGGTGAGTTCAAACCTGCCCTGGACCTGCTAAACAAATAAAAATAGCCAGGCATTGTGGCAGATGCCTGTAGTGCCAGCTACTAGGGAGGTTGAGGCAAGAGAATAGCTTCAGCCCTAGAGTTTGAAGTTGCTGTGAGCTATGACACCACAGCACTCTACCAAGGGTGACAAAGTGAGACTCTGTTTCAATTGAAAAAAATAAAATAAAATAAAATAACAGGAAAGAACAAAACAGCTTCTCAAAGCATGTAAGTGGGATTTGTAATATAATCTTTAGGTCCTGGACAAGGTAAGACTTTCCTGGTGGGGGAAAAAAGTCTCTTTACCGGACTTCCAAGGAAGGAAGTATTAATGGATGAAAACAAACGTGAGAAAGGAACTGTGAATTTGACCACTAATATACACTGACTTCCACCAACATTGTTGCTGGCCTAGAAGAAAGAGCAACCAAAGAGGTGCATATGATTTCTGTAGCTCCCATACAAATTCCAGTTTGATTAAATCCAAAATGTGGGCTCACTGGGCTAAGAACTAGGTGATGAAAGCATTCCATTATTTCCTGGATATTCAAGATAAAAATACATTTTCTTGCCTTTTCTGTGTCCAGGGGCCACCTGCGTTCTTGGGCTCACGTTCCCTTCTCACATCTTCAAAGCTAAAAATGGCCTGCCCAGTCCTGCTCCCATCACATATCTGTGACACGCTTCTTCTTACATTTCCCTGTGACCCTTCCACCCCTGTGATTAAATTAGATGTACCTGTATGATACAAGATTATCTTGCTAAAGTGAGCTAACTAGCTACTGTAATTCCACCTGTAACCTTAACTCTATTTTGTCAGGAAACATAATCACAGGTCCTGGAGAATAGGATACAGGCATCTTTGTGCAGCTGGAAGGGTCATCATTACACTACCACAAGAAGAGGTCCGCATAGTAGGTGGGTTTTTATGCCAACAGGCAAGAACAAGGAGAAACAGCCATTCCTGTTCACAAAGATTTATATAATGTCATTCGAACAAGAACACCTTTTTGACCCATGTAAAACTGGAAAAAAGAAAGCTTTTAAGATGATATAATTAGTGTTGAGTTTTGCTATAATAAACCAGCATGTAAATATTCTTTTGATACACTGATTTAACCGGGATAAAGCATTACACAGGCTTCGTCGTTTTTAATTATAGCATAGTGTGAAAATTTATGTCAGTGTCCCACAATGTGGCTTTAGTAAAAGAGCTCAGACAGCTAAGCCGATAACCAATGCTACAAAACAAACTCCAGTATTATTAAAAAAGGAAAAGAGGCAAAAAAGTTCTGGAGTGTTTAAATGGAAAGATTATATTTGATTGGTGGGATCAGTATTATTAAGGAGGATTTTAAAGGGGTGCTTCTAAGTAATTCAGGTTTAAGTGTCATTTTTGATTAGTTCAATCAATTAAGATTGAGAGTCAGTATACTCCAGTGGAAAGAGCAAAGACTTCAGTGTTTTGAGGAAATCTTGAGAATTAAAACCTCAGATGCTCCAGTTTTCTCTTATTTCTAGCAAGTCTTAGTCTCTCTAAGCCTAAGTTTACTTTATATAAAATGAGGAGAATAATGCCAAAATACAAAAATGTTTGTAAGATTAGATTAGCTTATCTAAAGCAACTAGCATACTTCTTGCCATGAAATAAACTCTCATTGTGTAGTAACTATTATTTTAAGCTATAGTCCTCACTGTATGAGATTTCATTCATTAACCATATAATTTGACAATATCTGTGTCTTTCACAGACACTATTATAACCTTCTGCTTGAATTTTATATGTTTACAATACATATTACTTCTATCTTCACTGAAAATGTTTTTCAAATTAGAGTATGAATGTAAGTATAAAATACCAGAAACTATCCTATTCCTTTGAGAAATATATTGATTTAAAATTACAGGGGTCGATGGGTACTTGGGCTGCTCCATGACTTGGCAATTATGAATTGGACTGCAGTATATATTCTGGTGCAAATGTCTTTGCTGTAAAATGATTTTTGATCATCTGGGTAAATACCTAATGGGGGGTTGCAGGATCAAATGGTAGGTTCACTTTTAGTTCCTTGAATATTCTCAAAACTTCTTTCCAAAAAAATCATATTAACTTGCATTCCCACCAACAGTGTAGAAGTTTTTCCTTCTCTCCACATCCACGCCAACATCTGTAGTTTGGGGATTTTGTAATGTGGGCAAATCTTACTGGAGTTAGGTAATATCTCAAAGTGGTTTTGATCTGCATTTCTCTGATGATTAAAGATGATGAGCATTTTTTCATGTGTTTGTAGGTCATGCACCTGTCTTCTTCAGAAGAATTTCTGTTCAAGTCTCTTGCCCACATAGAAATGTTTTTTTTTTTTCTTATTGATTAGTTTGAGCTCTCTGTAGATTCTAGTTATCAGACCTTTATCAGAAGCATAACCTGCAAATATATTTTCCCATTTTGAAGGCTGTCTGTTTTATTTACTGTGTTCTTGGCTATGCAGAAGCTTTTTAATTTGATCAGATCCCAGTAATATAATTCTGGTATTGTTTCAATTGCCCCAGGATGTCTTCCTCTTAAAAAATTCTCCCAGGCCCATCTACCCATGAATGGATTAACAAATCGTGGTGTATGTACACCATGAAATATTATGCAGCCATGAAAATATGGAGACTCCACATCTTTTATGTTTACCTGGATGGAGCTGGAACATATACTTAGTAAAGTATCTCAAGAATAGGGGAAAAAAAGTATCCAATGTATTCAATACTATTATGAAATCAGTATTGAATCACCCACACATTCATATGATGGTAAAACATAACTATAGTTCATAAAGAAGGAGGGAAGAGGAGAGAGAGGGGTGGAGTGGGGGGAGAGAGAAGGGTATTTGGGGGGATCCAACCTAATTCTAAACTATTAAGAATAGAGTATGAATGTTTTTACCACAATAAATAAGTAAGAAAGGAGAAGTTACATTAATCAGTTAGATGTAAGCATTCCACATTATATCAAATCAGCACATTGTACCCGATAAATGCATTAATGTACACAGTAATGATTTAATACAGAATTAAAGAGCTGAAATAAGTTACAGCATCAGTTAGCAATACACTAACAGATAAAAACAGAGAGTGAAAGATAATGTAATTTACTTTGAATATTTCACTTTAAGGGTTTTTTTTTTATGTGTGGTGTTTTTACTACATATTAGATTTAAATAAAATGTTAGTTCATGAACAGCTTGCTGCGGTTGATGGCCTTTGAGCCGACATAGCAATATATATTTCTGAGTATAGCATTTCCAAAGAACCGTGACTGCAACAGAGACAAGATCTAGAGGAGCTTATGGTGTTTAGCAGTCATTATTGGAAAGATTCACATCCCATCGTGCAATGACAAACCTGGGGTGCAATTCATACATTGTGTGTTGTGTATATTCTTGGAGGGATAGAGAAACAGATGCATTAGTTTCTGTGGTTATCATTTTGCTTACATTTTTTTTTCATTTTTTAAACTTAAATTTTATTAAATCATAACAGTATACATTTATGGGGTACAATGTGATGATTTGATATACAATGTGGAACCCTTAAATCAAACTGATTAACATAGACTTTACCTCACTTATTTTTTTGTGGTAGGACATTTATAACATACTCTTAGTTGTCTTAAAATGTACCCTTGCATTGTGCCTCTCTGCCTTCTCCCCTCCTTCTTGCTGGACTATATTTGTATTTTATCATTCATATGAATGTAAGTGTAAGTTATTATAAATAACCGATTATACCGATTTATATATAACTGATGTGTAACCGATTATATATCGGTTTCACAATAGTATTGAGCACATTGAATACTTTCCCCCCATTCTTGAGATACTTTACTAAGAAGAATATGTTCTAGCTCCATCCAGGTAAACATAAAAGATGTAAAGTCTCCATGTTTTTATGGCTGCATAGTATTCCATGGTATCATATACCACCATTTGTTAATCAATTCATGGGTTTATGGACATTTGAGCTCCTTCCACTACTTGGAAATTATGAATTGGGCTGTAATAAACATTCTGGTGCAAATGTATTTGTTGTAAAATGATTTTTGCTCATCTGGGTAGATACCTAGTAATGGAATTACAGCATCAAATGGTAGGTCAACTTTTAGTTCCTTGAGTATTCTCCATACTTCTTTCCAAAAAGGCTGTATTAGTTTGCAATCCTACCAGCAGTGTAGACGTGTTCCCTTTGCTCCATATTCATGACAAAAATCTGCAGTTTTTGGATTTCGTGATGTGGGCTAATCTTACTGAAGTAAGGTGATATCTTGAAGCAGTTTGGATTTGCATTTCTCTGATGATTAAAGATGATGAGCATTTTTTTTCATGTATTTATTGGCCATTCACCTGTCATCTACAGAGAAGATTCTGTTCAAGTCTCTTGCCCACAAAGAAATTGGGTTGTTTGCTCTTTTCTTGTTGATTAATTAGTGTTCTCTGTAGATTCTAGTTATCAGACCTTTGTCAGAATCCTAATCTGAAAAAAATCTCCCTTTCTGAAGGCTGTCTGTTAGATTTACTCACAGTGCCCTTAGCTGTAAAGAAGCTTTTTAGCTTGATCAGATCCCAGTAATATATTTTAGTGTTGGTTGAATTGCCAGAGGAGTCCTCCTCTTAAAATATTCTTCCATGCCAATATCATCAAGTGTTTTCTCTGTACTCTTTTCTAGTATTTTTATAGCTTCATGTCTTAAGTTTAAATCTTTTATCCAGTGAGAATCAATTTTTATTAGTGGTGAAAGGTGAGGGTCCAATTTCAGCCTTCTACAGGTTGCTAGCTAGTTCTCCTAACACCATTTGTTAAATAGGGAATCTTTTCCTCAATGCATGTTTTTTTTTTTTTTTTTTTAGGCTTATCCAAGATCAAATGGCAATATGTGGCTGGGTTCATCTCTAGATTCTCTGTACTGTTCCATACATCTACATCTTTGTTTTATTTGCATCACTATAGATTTGTAGTATAACCTGAGGTCTAGTAACCTGATGCCTCCTGATTTATTTTTATTTCTAAGTAACGTATTGGCTATTTGAGGTTTTTTTCTAATTCCATGTAAAATGAAGTACTATTTTTTCAAGTTCTTTAAGATGTGACATTGGTGGTTCAATAGAGATTGCATTCAATCTGTAGATTGCTTTGGGAAGTATGGACACTTTAACAATGTTGATTCTTCCCAGCCATGAGCATGGTTATGTTTTTCCATTTCTTAATGTCTGCTATTTCTTTTTTTCAGGTTTTCATAATTCTCTTTATAGAAGTCTTTCACTTCTTTTGTTAGATTAATTCCCAGATATTTCATCTTCTTTGACACTACTGTAAAAGGAATAGAGTCCTTGACTATATTTTCAGCTTGACTCTTGTAGGCATATATAAAAGCTATTAATTTTTATTTTTAAGTATTGATTTTGAATCCTGGGACACTGCTATATTCCCTGATCACTTCTAAGAGCTTTGTAGTTGAGCCTATGGGGTTTTCCAGCTATAAGACCATATAATCTGCAAAGAGTGAGAGTTTGACCTCTACTGACCTCATTTGAATACCCTTGATCACCTTCTCTTGCCTGATTGTGATGGCTAGGACTTCCATTACTATATTGGAATAGCAGTGGTGACAATGGGCATCCTTGTCTAGTTCTAGGTCTGAGGGAAAATGTTTTCAGTTTTAGTATTAGGCTGAAATCTCAGCTTGGGAGAGATACAAGCAACTGTGGCACCCCACTCCCCACCAGCAACAGCTGGAGGAGGAGAATCAGTCCTTTCCCACCAAAAACAACCACTACTCAATCTCAGAGGGTCCCTGGGTGGACAGCCAAGATTGGGAATTCTAATCACCATCATTCTGGACAGTACAATCACTGCTCCACAGGGAGAGTTCAAAGATCTCCAGTGGCCCTATAGTAGAAATCCACAGGCAGTTCCCCCTGCAAACCTGAGGGGATGGAACTTGGATCTTTCTAGTGAACCAATGAGTGAGAATAGATTGCTCACCACACACCATCATGACGTGTCTGTTTCTCCGGCACATCTCTCTCTTCCTGCACCCCCTAGCTTCCTCTCAAGTGTCTGTTTCTGTGCTACTGTCCAGCAGCCCACACAATGCCCAGGCCTTTCAGGGAATTGCCAAACACTCTGGGCTCTGTAGGGGCCAGGCATTCAGACCACCAGGTGAGAGGAGAAGGGTGAACTGAGAATTCAGAATTGCAGAGAAAATGTATGTTCAATTTTATTTCTGTGCAGGATGATACCTAGGCTCACAAGCGGGATCTTCTTGGAGAAAGCCTGGGATTTAGGGGCTCTCTCCCATGGGATAAAAGGGAGGTCTCTTGCAGAGAGCCCACAGTGAGCTTCCCACATGGGGGAGAGATCTCTCTTCCTCTTGGCAATGGGCTTAGCACCTGGAATTTGTTTTCCTGGATCCTCTTTCTTGGAGTCATAGCTTGTCTCAGCAGGGATGATGTGCATTTTTGTATCTTCTTTCTTAGCTTAGCTCCCCACCTGCAGCTTCACTGAGTTCACTTCTGCCCAGTATCTCTCCCTCTGGACAGGAGCCTCCAGTGAAAGCTGCCTTTAGTTTGCCATCTCCTTTCCTTCCCCTTACAACTTGTTACTTCATAACATAGATGTGCATATTCAACAAGACACCAGGGTGAAGAGAGGGAGGTTTGTTTCGAAAGTGGGAAATGAAAGAGGATGTATATGAGGTATCACCAGGTTTCACCTCAATTATAAAAACAGAGTCCCAGAGATGTGATATTCAATGACCAGGTGGTTAACCTCTGGTGGTACCCAGTCTCAAACTTTGAACTATTTGCAGTTAATGAAATGTCTCTGGGTTTTAACTAAGGAAACTGGCAAAAGCACTGTAGGAAAAGACTGGAAATAGATTTATCAGAGCAGAACCTTAATATGGAGATAAAAACTAAGAGATTATGCTATGAACTATGGGTTGGGCTTTCGAACTCAAATTTGTATGTCCTGTTATCAGAATGAGTTTCTATGATGGAGAAGAAAAAACTATTAACCAAGTTTTGGGAATCAGTGTGGGATGTCAAGGGTTAATATCGAGAATAAGGCTGTAGCAGGGATAATATAGAGATCAAAACCACTAAAATTTAAATTCTGTCAATCATAAAAGACACATTGGCTGCTTTTACATTCTGCCTCTTAAGTGCCTAGAAATAGCCTTTTGATTAATGGTTGCTAACTGTGGAGCACAAAATCTGCATGCGTCTGAAAGTGGTTTAGATAGAGCAACTTACAACAACTTAAATACAGTTTACCTCAGTCAAGACCAACTCAGGTTAGAGCAAAATCCTACTTTCTGATAGGAAAACCAGAGGTAATGGGGAGGAGGGAAGCTGAAGAAGGAAAGGGCAGGATAAGGAACAGAGAGAGACCTATTGGCTCAGCCAGTGATAGAGCTTTCTCTTTGGGCATCCTAACTTCTAGGGTCACTGCCATACCTTGAGAACCAAAATAGAGGCCATTTCAATCTTTGGTATTTTAATACTGCACAAGATTAATAGTTACATGTAATTTGAACCAAATGGTTATAAGCTGGCCCCTACGTATCACCTCACCTGTCTTGCCTCTTTCTGAGACCAACAATTAAGGTATTCGCACGGGAGAGGGACTGTTGGATGGACTCTTTCTTTAATCTCTTCTGCTAATCAACTGACTAACAGAAGACATATTTTTCAAAGAGTGTACCATAGGTTCACAAAATGTGTGCAAACATGTAATACAATGTAGTTGCTTTATAAATTCTTGGTGGAAATTATAAAGGAAAAAATGATGTGTCATCCTTAGATAATTGATAAATAATTCTGTCCCTGAGTGCAGAAATTTTCAAGGAATTGAACACTTTCTTGACAGTTAAGGACAATGGAAGAACAAGAAACAGGTACTTTTGGCTGGGCACCGTGGCTCATCCCTGTAATCCTAGCACTCTAGGAGGCTAAAGCAGGTTGATTGCTTGAGCTCACAGGTTTGAGAACAGCCTGAGAAAAAGTGAGACCGCGTCTCTACTAAAAATAGAAAAACTGAGGGAAGAGGGTCACTTGAGCCTGAGTTGGAGGTTGCTGTGAGTTATGATGCCATGGCACTCTACCTAGGGTGACAGCTAGAGACTGTCTCAAAAAAAAAAAAAAAAGACAAAGAAGGTAGTTTTACTCACAGCAATGAAAACTTCAGAAAGTTACTAGTGATATAATAAAATTGGAGATATAATAAAAAATATGCCAATAAGAATTTTCCATGGTGCAATATGGAAGCAGTTGGACTTGTGATATGATGTTCAATAACTTAATTACAGGTATTCTTGTCCTCTGATGTCTCCCTATGTAAAATTCAGGAACAAATATATTTGGACCATTTGGCATGTCTTTGTGCTGAAAACAACATCCAAACACTAGCACTCTATGCTTAGAAACTGAATATATTCACATAGGGATATGTGTGCATATGTATACTTGTAACAATTTTAATTGATATCAAAAATGTTCACTGGAGCTTTCTTCCAAGTCTGGAGGAAACGGCAGTTAATAAAAATAATAGACACAGTATCCCTGGCTTAGTAATCCTTGGCTGGATGGTTGGAATCCAGCCTATCTAGTGTCTGTGTTTGGGCTTAGATTCCTTCCAATCTCATGTAGATCACTGCTCTCGCTTCACTATGGGTTACTGACTACCTCAGCATCATCTTAGAGAGGCTGTCGCTGTGCTAGTGGTCCCTTCTTTGTATTGTTCCCATTCTTATCATCCTCATCTCTTGGGTGGATAGCCATAGGTTAGGAGCCAGTGGTGCTCTGAGGATAGCTCAGCTACATCTCATCTAATCATCATCTCATCCATTTGATCCCACAATCCCATTACTAGGTATCTACCCAGAAGAACAAAAATCATTTTACAAGAAAGACATCTGCACAAGAATGCTTATTGCAGCTCAATTCATAATTGCCAAGTCATGGAAGCAACCCAAATGCCCATCAACGCATGAATGGATTAACAAACTGTGGTGTATGGAATACTATTCAGCCATAAGAAAAGATACAGACTTTGCATATTTTATATTTACCTAGATAGAGTTGAAACACATTCTTCTTAGTAAAGTATTTTAAGAATGGGGGAAAAAAATGTCCAGTGTACTCAACACTAATACAAAACTGGTGTATAAACAATTACATGCCCATATGAATATAAAGCATAAATATAGTGTAACAAAAGGGAGGAATGAGGAGAGAGGGCAATTGGTTGGATCTTACCTAATGTGTACAATGTGGAGGTGTTCAGCATGTCCTCTGGGTGAAGGGCTCTTACAATTTGAACTTTACCTTAGAATTGAGAACAATGTAACCTAAAAATTTGTACCCATACATCAATTTGAAATAAAAAGAAAAAAAATACCTTTTTGTTTAATATTAGTCTAATATGTTGGTATTGTTCTGATGGAAGCTGAAAAGTCTTAATATGAAAAGTTAATCTTTATGCATGACCTATATGGAGAAATAAAGATGAATCTGCAAAATTAAAATAAAATAAAAAATTAAAAAAATAACAAAGAAGCTGGTTTCATGTTAGGATTGAGTACATTAGATATTTGCTTTTTCATTCTTGTAATACTTTACTTAGGAGGATGTGCTCCAAATCCAAATCCAAAGATGTGAAGTCTCCATCTTTTTTTATGGCTGAATAGTATTCCATGGTATACATATACCACAGTTTATCCATTTGTGAGCTGATGGGCACTTGGATTGTTTCCATACTTTGGGTGTTGTGAACTTAGCTATGATAAACATTCCAGTGCAAATGTCCTTACATGCCCATATGGGAGAAAAACATAATTAAATTCAAGAAGTGGACAGAAAGCAAAGGGAGGGAGGAGGAAAGAGAAGGGTAGGGGGATTAGTAAGCTTTCCCCTAACAGGCTCATTGTAGGGTATACAGCACTCCCCCCAGGTCAAGGGCTGAACTACAACTTGGGTTTTACCTAACAAATGCAAACAATGTAACCTACGTGTACGTGCCCTGATATTAATCTGAAATATTAAAAGAAAAAGAATCTGGTTGCTATTTATTCCTTCTTACTTCCTTTTGCTCTGGAAGTGGTGACAATCATAGCTGCCACCTCACACTCAAAGATCAAAACATATGTTAAGAATGGTTGAACTCTTCTGTTTACCCTGAAATGTTCATCTCTGGACTATTATACAAGAAAGAGTCTGAGTTAATCTGTTGTATTCTAGGACTCTTTGTGATAACAGGTTAGCCTGACTCACTGAAGCAGGTCCTCCCAGGAGCTGTGTGCCTTCGCTCCACCAGTTAGACCCAAACAGCTCTTCCTGGACCTTCAGTCTTGAGTCATGTCAGTGTTCATGGTGGTTTCTATTTCTCCACCCCTGGGAGAGCCTGAGGACCAGGGTACTTCTTTCTTTCTCTTGGAGTTTATGATGCCAACCTGCTCTTCTTTGAACACAGGCTTATGGTCAGTTTGTGAGAATCTGCCAGCAGGCTGGCCCACAGGCCTGGAGCCTTCCCTGCTGCACAGAGCTCAACAGCATCCCTCCGGTAGGGCCCTGCTCTTGTGCTTTCTGTCTGTAAGGCGTTTACTTCAAATTTTTTCATCACTTACTTCCCAGTTCAAATATCACAAACCCCATACCTCAGCCCACACAGCTCTTTCCTCCATTATCCTCTTGTATTTCCTTGATAACATTCCCCACCATCTATCTATCTACCAATTGATCTATTGGTTTTTGTGCTTATTCTATTTAGGCAGTGAACAATCTGAGCACAGGAGATTCTTTAGTCTCGTCCGTTGGTATATGCCTATTTCCTTGAATTGTGCCTCATTGAACATAAGGGTTTAATGAATGTTGGTTGAATGATTGAGTCTCCAAAATCACATTAAGTTTGTAAGTTATTCATCCTCAAGTAGGTAGGCATCACATGAAATACTCAAAATAATAGTCTAGCATGATTTAAATTTTAGTAAAATTCCAACCGAATCTGGAGAGTTTCCTCTCCAAAATTTTTCTGTATTTATTGCAGCTTATACCCATTAACTTGTAGAAAGCCCTAAGACATGACCCAGAGTGGCTTAGGTATGGAAAGTTTTTAAAAATGAAAAAAATTAATAATTCTTGAGAAGATAGTACATAGGGCCTCCAGAAGGAGGCAACATGGGTGACACCTTGATTTTGAATGTCTGGCCTCCAGAACTGTGAGAAAATAAGTCTCTGTTGTTTTAAGCCACCTAGTTTGTGGTAACTTTTCAGAAAGCCCTAGGAGACAATGTGGACTTTCTGTCTTCCCAGGCAACAGTCCATGTGACGGCTCTGAGTTGTGCACTGGGTGGAGGAGGTTCCAGCTGTGACTCCGAGTCATGTGACTCTCACTTCCCTTTCTCAAGGCTGTCTCCACTACAAACTATAAATGAGCTACCTTGTAAAAGAGCCACAATCTTGTAATCTGTAATAGACATTAGGATCATTTATAGTCCAAAATCAGGCTTCTTCTAACTCCTTGGTTCATTGTTTTGTGAAAATACACCAGGTAGCTGTAAGCATTCCTTATTTCTGGTAATGGGTAAGTACAAAAGAGTTAAAAAATCGAATTCATAACCTAATTTTTAATGTATGACTTTCTTGAGGCATTTTTAAAAAATACAAGGCCAGCTGTGTCCAGTATAGCTCCAGGAACCCTAATGTACTACTAGAAAAAGAATGTGGGTTCCATAACCTGTCATTTTCTCTATTTAATTTCTGTTGAAGAATTTTACTGTGTCCTTTGGGTATCTCCATTTCATTCATTAATGAGTCCTGGGGATATGAAATGAATGATGGGACTAAACCGTCAGGCAGGAGAGAAATGCTTTGGAATTTTTTCCCTGTGTGAGATTGCTACTTTCATCTTAACTCTCCTGCTTCAGCTGCCTGTCATATTAGGGCTGCACGTTCAACAAAGGACTAAATAAAAGCCTAATGTTAACTTATTTTGATTTCCTACTTAGGGTTAACTCATTACCATTTTCATTTTTAGATTTCAGGCTCTTATTCTAACTTGGTTGGCAGGTTATAATGGATTGCTTAAAATTATGATGATTTGGGTTTTTAGGCCTTTTGGGTGAATTATTAACATGAAAGATAGAGGAAAAGAAAGTCTATCATTTAGTTTTATTTTTGTTAACTCCCTATGAAATATTTATTGAGTCAAAGTTAGGATGCATTAGAAAAGTCAAAGTCATTTGTATTTAATAGTCCGTGTTTGAGTTTTTAGAAAAATCTACATAGCATCATTTTTTGTTGTTTTTCTTTTGTAGACACAGATTTCTGTTTCACTGTTAGGCTAGCCCCTCAACTCACTTCAATGAATGGTTTTGCCCTCTGTTTTACTTGGAGAAGAAAGAGAAGCCAATTTTAGACGCTTGTGCATTGACTATGCCTTCCACATCCTTCATTCATACAACATGCACTCACTGAGATCTTTTAGTTTCAGAGCACCAACTGAAATCACCTCAAACTAAACTTGAACCTGTTTTACTGTTTCCCCACCCTGTCTATCAGTTTTGTATCCCTTCCTGAGACTGACCGTGGTGTTACTGACAAGGCTTTTCAAGATTTGAACCTTCAATTCATCTTCAACTCTCTTTTTATTCCAGGCAAGTCAAGTGAAGTAGTGGGAGTGGGAAAGGAAAAAAGAAATCTGTAACTGGTTGTGATCGATTAGTTGTAAACACAAGCATTAGGACCAGCTTCTCAACTCTCTGCCCTCATCTTCCCACATCTGATGATGGTCCTCTCAGCTACTCATAGCCAGAACGCTCTCTGCCCATCACAGAAGACAATCACAGACTTATGGCAAGGGCATGGATATGTGACTGTCCTATGGGCATGACTGGATGTGATTCAGTCCAGGGCACAAAAACCCAAAACCAAAGGAACAGGTGGGAATAGCCACAGCTGAATGCCACCGCACAACAGGCTCAGTGAGGCTGGCGAGACAGCAAGTCGACTGCCTGTCTGCCTTCTTCCTCCTTGAAAATGCACAAGCTCTGATGTCCTGCCACCAAACACAAACTCAGAACAGAGAACTTAGAAGAGTGACCTCTGGAAGAAGAAATCAGTCCTAACAAGAAGTCCAAACTTGGAACTGATTTAAACATGCAGCACGTTTTAAACCTGAAGAAACCAGTGATCTGGCACAATTTTATGGTCTATGTTGTTATCAGTTTGAGTGGAAATACAGAGACTTATAGGAAATAAAGCTATGCCTTTCCTCCCCCTGGATTTACGTGCTGTGTCCTAGCAGACACCTCCAAAAGTTCTCTGCAGCCCCAAGTATAAACATCCCACTCTTGTTGTCAGGCCTGCCACAAACACGTTTTCTATTGTTTTAACTTACCATTTCCCTTCTCAATTCCTGCATTCCAAGTACTCGAAATTTCTTTCTAAATGTGGAAAACAAAAGTTGCTAAACTCCTTCGTGACACTGGAGTGTCCTTTTCCTGGACTGCACATGGTAACTGCCTACTCGGTCACCAAGACTTGAAGAAAGGAGCACTCCTTGCGTCTCTGTCACTGCACTGACACTTTACTGTGCCTCTGTGTTCACGTGTCTCTCTGCTATCATGTGAACCCCACTTGCTCAAGAGCATGGAGCGAAGAAGCAAAACATCTCCAACAATGTTCCTTCTGTGAGTTAAATAAAACTCACAAACACGACAGAAGATTGTTGTCCTGGGTTTCCTGTGAAATACCCCATTCTCCTTTCCACTGTGCTTGTGGGATAATTATTTTAAGTTCTTGTCTCTTAGTCATAAAAACAGCAGAGCTGTGGTTAGTGGAATTTTAGTTTGCACAACAACATTTATATGCGTGATGCTAATGGTCATTAACATTCTCTTTGTAGCAAACTTCTTGATTTAAAACAAGGAGCATGAATCATTATCATTTAATATAGTTTCTATGTCTTGAAACTGTCTGATTTGACCCTGAGTAAAGACAAAAGACTTGAACTCTGTTTTAAGGTGCAGTTGTGCATGAATTCTCAGACAACAACTTCTATGCTTAAATAACTAGGTGGCGCCTATGGCTCAGTGAGTAGAGCACCGGCCCCATATGCTGAGGGTGGTAGGTTTAAACCCAGCCCCAGCCAAACTGTTGCAAGAACAACAACAACAACAAAAAAAAGTAGCTGGGCATTGTGGTGGGCGCCAGCTACTCAGGAGGCTGAGGCAAGAGAATCGCCTAAGCCCAAGAGCTGGAGGTTGCTGTGAGTTGTGACACCATGGAACTCTACTGAGGGCAAAATAGTGAGACTCTGTCTCTTAAAAAAAAAAAATAAATAAATAAAATAAATGAAATAACACCAGGAATAATTTCAGGAAGAAAAGCAGGGTTAATAGTTTATCAAAATGTGATCCTTCAATATGTTCCACAATTTTGCCCCAAAATATAAAGCAAAAATTATTCCCAGGAAACTTGGCATTAAAGCCTTAACTTTTAAAATTGCTACCTTTGTATGAGCCAGAACATAACAGTGTTTTACGAAATATCTTTAAAGACCACTTTCAATCAGCACAGATTAACTAGATTGAGGCAGTACCATATATTTTGTGTAAATATATTATTTTTTTTCCCCAGAGGAGCTTAAAATGCTATGAGGAAATGTAATTCTATACTACAGTAAAGGACGTTATATTTATGGGCAAAAAACCTGAGCATTAAACCCAAGTTTACCACTAGCTAGCTGTGTGACCTTGAGAAGTTTGACTTCTGCAGGAATGGAGGAACATATTAGAACATCTCCAAGGTCATGTCATGAGTTGTGATTTGGTGGTATTTAAATCAAAACCTACAAGTAACAGATTAAAGGAGGAGAGTAAGAGCAGAAGGAAGAGATATTAAATGGAACAAATAAAATTAAAAGGGTAAATGGCAGAGACTTCAAAAGCCAGGAAATAGGCAAGCAATCAAAGTTTGTGAAAAAGTACTACACCTTAAGGCATACTTTTAAGGAAGCTAAAGCCATCTTAATTTCTCTTGAAATTTTATAATGTATTTTCAGACTAAAGCAATACTTTTAGATTTATTTTTTAATCTAGGTCAGCTCTTAAGACACAGTCAAGCTCACATTTTCAATTATGTTGAAAATTCCAAGGTCACAGTGTCATACCTTTTCATTTTTAATCCTTCTTTCTTATTTTGTCTCTTTTTTTTGCTTTGAAGTCTAACCCAAGAGAACCCAAAGTTGTGTATGTGTCACTCTGAGGTGGGACAGTTAATGCACTGGGGTGAAAGAAGAAAACATCTGAACTCCCAGCAATGTTCTTGACTTAGAAGACAACTTCTATGTCTTTCTTATTTACCTTAAGAGTTTTATAACATTTGTAACAATACAGAGCGGCACACATACAACAATTTCAGACATAATATACACCAGTCACAAGCTTAGTGGAAATTGTATACTGATAGTTCTGTGTAGAGAAGCTAAAATCTCTCCTGAGAGATGTGCCCACCATCAAAGATTTCTTCACATCTGCGATCTATTTCTCAACTTATCAGTCTAGATCAGTGAGTTTCAAATGGTGGGTCGGTGAGGATTTTAGGTGTGCTGTGACATTTTTAAAGAACATTAATTAAATTATTTTAGAAAGAAGTTTAAAGCACAGTAAGTATATTGTTTTACTCTCTCTCTCTTTTTTTTTTTGATTAACATAATTTACAACTTCATGCCATGGAAGTTTAACTGTAGGTTCAAGTGTATCGTGAGATAAAAAATGTTGAAGAACACTGGTGTATATTCTTTGTTTTGCTCTTTTTTTTTTGGATCAACATAACTTATAACTTCCATGCCGTGGAAGTTTAACTGCAGGTTCAAGTGGGTCATGAGATAAAAAAGTTTGAAGAACACTGGTGTATATAGATACACATATGTGTATACATATATGTGTGTGTATATATATATATCCTGTTCATATACCTATGTTTTAGTATAAAAGTTAAATATGTTCAGTCAGAAAATTTGGAGAATGCAGAAATATGTAAGAGAAACGGTAAAGGACATAATGCCCATGACTCACCACCCAGGCACACACACTGTCACTGTTCTCTCAGGATCTTAATGTCATAAAAGTCTGTTGTAATTGTGGAGGCCAACAGTAAGTCCCATAAAGATGAATATTTTCTAAAACCATTTATTTATTTATTATTTGTTTGATTATTTAAAGAGTAGGGATAATATACTTTTCAGTTTCTGTTAAAATCTAGTTTCAGAAAGTGAGGGCTGCCTGTATTTGAGCTTATATTTAACTAGGTTAGCAGTCTAGTTTAAAGGGATATTACTTAAGGGATGGTATAAAAGTTCATCTCTAAAAGGAATGACTTTCTTTTTAAATTATTACTAAGTTTTTAATTCAATTCTTAATAATTATCATAATTTAAATAATTATTTTAATTATTAATTTAAAAAAAAATCAAAAACAGGGTGGCCAATAATTGAAGCAATCTTTTTTTTGTTTATATGTTTTATATATATTTTAGTTTTTTTCCATCAATATTAGGAGAATACAAATGTTTTTGTTACATGGGTATCTTGAATAAGGCTTATGATGGGGCTTTTAGTGTGCACATCACCAGACGAGTGTTCATCACACCCTGTGTACCTAACGTCACTCCTATGGCACCAAATGGAACTTCCAACAGTTCTTCCTCCCTTCAGTCTCTGAGTCTGGTTCCCAGACAAGCAGGGATTTTGGTAATTTAGACAGTGATTGTGAATGTTGTTGACATTGGTCATCCTACTCTCAGATATAGTAAGGATATTTTGATGGAAGAGAATAGCTTCTCAGAATGACTTTTACTTGTACTTTTTCCACCTACAAAAGGGAATGTGGTTCTCATTGTCCTTTACTCACGCATGTATTTTATGCAATAAATATTAAAGGGAATCAAGGATACAAAAGACTATGCCAGATATAATCTAGATGTCCCAGGCAACCTTTTTCCTCTGCATTTTACTTTCAAAATGCCTTGACTCACTATTTTCCATGGACTTTACTGTGTACCTTATTAGCACATTATAGGCATGAAACCTATCCATCTGAGCTCTGTTGAGAATGGACGTATTTTAAAATTTGACTTGCAATAATATTTTACAACTTTTATTTGAAAGACACATATTGCAAAGAATATTTGGGGTATTTTTGTTGTATGTTTCTATTTTTAATTTTTATTTTTTAAAACTCAGATTAATGTTAGGATACAGATGGTCAGGTTACCTTGTTTGTGTTTGCTGGGTATAGTGCAAGTTATATTTGCGAGCTTTATCAGGGAGGTATGCCCTATACTCCTACATTGTACCCATTAAGAGAGAGCACACCAATTCCCCCTCCTCCTCCCTTCCCCACACACTTGAATTAAATTACATTTTCATTGTTTTTTGTTCTTTTTTTTTTTTTTATTAAATCATAGCTGTGTACATTGATGTGATTATGGGTCACCATATACTAGTTTTATAGACCGTTTGACACATTTTCATCACACTGGTTAACATAGCCCGCCTGGCATTTTCTTAGTTATTGTGTTAAGACATTTACATTCTACATTTACTAAGTTTCACATATACCCTTGTAAGATGCACCACAGGTGTAATCTCACCAATCACCCTCCCTGCACCCACCTCCCCACTCCCTACCCTTCCTTTCCCTCTTCCCCCTATTCTTAGGTTATAACGGGGTTATGGCTTTCATGTGAAAGCCATAAATTAGTTTCATATTAGGGCTGAGTATACTGGATACTTTTTCTTCCATTCTTGAGATACTTTACTAAGAAGAATATGTTCCAGCTCCATCCATGTAAACACAAAAGAGGGAAAGTCTCCATCTTTCTTTAAGGCTGCATAATATTCCATGGTGTACATATATCACAATTTATTAATCCATTCGTGGATCGATGGGCACTTGGGCTTTTTCCATGACTTAGCAATTATGAATTGGGCTGCAATAAACATTCTGGTACAAAT
>CAUYPK010030442.1:0-21944 GCA_963574355.1 Loris lydekkerianus
GGATTGGTGAGAATACACTTGTGGTGCATCTTACAATGGTTTATGTGAAACTTAGTAAATGTGGAATGTAAATGTCTTAGCACAATAACTGTGAAATTGCCAGGAAGGCTATGTTAACCAGTGTGATATAAACGTGTCAACTGATCTTTGAAACTAGTGTATGATGCCCCATGATCATACCAATGTACATAGCTATGATTAAAAAAAAAAAGAACCTAGTGTCTGTGGCCAGACCTCTGAGCATCTGCTTTGTCTCGAGATGTCCAACTTTGAAAATTAACCAGATACACACGGAACAGAAGCAAAGCTTGTCTTTCCCAGGTATTCTGAAACCTAGGCCTCTGAAGTGGAAACTTCACATACCAATTCACTTGGTGAGTACATATCCAGTGAGTAAGTTGCATCAGGCATTAAAAGTAATGAAAGTTGTGGAATAACAAGAGCTGTCTTTGTTGGTGGGAATGCAAAACGGTACAGCCACTTTGGAAGGCAGTGTGGCAATTCCTGATGAAGGTAAATATACTCTTACCGTACCACCCAGAAATCTTGCTCCTTTGAATTTACCCACTGCGTTGAAAACGTATTCCACACAAAAACCTGCACACAAATGTGAATGGCAGCTATAGTCATGATTGCCATAACTTGGAAGAAACCCAGATTTCCTTTAGTAGGTGAGTGGGATAAATAAACAGTAGTACATCCAGATAATGGATTATTCAGCACTAAAAAGAAATGAGCTCTTAAGCCATGAAAAGACTTGCAGAAACTTCAAATGCATATTACTGGGTAAAACGAGCCAAGTTGGGAAGGCTACGGACTGTCATACCATATGACATTCTGCTTATCAAGGGTTAGGGAGGAGGGACAGTGAATGGGAGGGACACCAAGGATTTTTAAGGCAGTGAGACAACCCAGAATGAAACTGTGTTGGTGGATACATTTGTCAAAAGCCAAAGAATGTACTACACCAAGAGCCAACCCTACAGCAAACTATGAACTTTGGGTAACAACAATGTATCAGTGTAGGTTTACTGATTATGTCAAACGCACCACTCGGGTGGGGAATGTTGACAGTGGGGCAGTCTGTGTGTGTGTTGGGGGGAGGGTGCTAGGGAGTAGATGAGAACTTCCTCTCATTTCTACTAATTTTACCAGGGACCTAAAAATAGTCTATTAAAAATAGTCTATTAAAAATATATTAATTTAAAAAAAGATAATGTAGAATAGGAGGCAGCTATGATTTCTCTCCCTTTATTTCTGATCTGCTATCTCTGAATTTCTCCTTTCTTTGTACGTTTTGGTTATCACGGACAATGGAAGTTGGGTACTGGAAATAGCTGTGGCCTCCTGAGTGTCTGACAGCATCTGGAGGATGCCGAGACTCTGCCCCACCACTGTCAAGCTCCAGAGTCAAAAGAGAAAACAGGGCTGATTCCAAATCATAAAGAAGAGGCTACAAATTGGCAGCCTACAGGCTGAATTCTGCCTGCTGGTATACATTTTTGGCCAGAAATTTATTTTATTTTTTAATTTGAACTACTTGCCAAAATTTAAAACTGGTAAGTTCTGCAGAAAAATTCTTCCCTACCACTGTCAAGCTCCAGAGTCAAAAGAGAAAACAGGGCTGATTCCAAATCATAAAGCAGAGGCTACAAACTGGCAGCCTACAGGCTGAATTCTGCCTGCTGGTATACGTTTTTGGCCAGAAAATTATTTTATTTTTTAATTTGAACTACTTGCCAAAATTTAAAACTGGTAAGTTCTGCAGAAAAACTAACTTACATTTCTGGCTCCCTCTTTTAAGAAATTAGACCTAGCAACAAAAAGCCCAGCTTTCCACCAACCAATAATTGTTTAATGCTGAGCTGTTTTATTCACATTCCCCTTCTGGCTACTGAGGCATTGAGGTCTGAGATGCCTGTTGCAGTGAGTTGCATCTATTTCCACAATTACCTAGAAGGAGATAAACATATTTTATTTTTGTTTTTATTTTTCTAGAGATGAAGTCTTTCTTTGTCACTCAGTCTGGAGTGCAGTGACAGGATCATAGTTCATTGTAACTTTGAACTCCTGGGCTCAAGCAGTCCTGGCTCAGTCTTGAGTAGCTGGGTCTGCAGGCATGTGCCATCATGCCCAGTGAATGCTTTTAGTTTTTGGTAGAGATGGAGTCTTGCTATGTTGCCAAGGTTGGTTACATGCACTTTTTTAAACTATAAAAGTCATTTAGAATATGAAAAGCATAAATTAGGTTATAACGGATCTTCTCTTCCTCACAGAAAAATTCTGAAATCTTTTGAAAAGTAGCAATTTACAAATGTGTCAATATCACATGAGCATCTGTTGAATGGGTAGGCATTGAATGTGCAAGAGGTAGCAGAGAGCTGTGCTGAGAATTAGGGGACCTGAAGTTTTATTTCTAGATTAACCTTGAGCCATCTGGGTGACTTCAGATGAATCTCTTTAATTTCTTGGGCTACAGTTTTATTATTATCATAACATTAGGGATTGATGTAGCCAATGCTCCCCCAGGAGTGTTTCTTACAACAACCAGCTCCTCAAGAAGTAGTCGTAAAAATAGGGTTCTCTTTTCAAATAGTTTGGGAATGCTACATCTTTTATCTGGCTTTGGAAGACAACCCTTGAACAATGACATTTTTAGGAGAGGTCCTACAGAAATGAAACTTGGTGAACTCTGTTTAATATAGTGCACTTTGAAGATTTACTTGACAAAAAGAACGTATTTTCTAAACGGATGGCATCTGTTAACATTGTTCAGAACATACACGCTGTGGCTAAGAAACTATGAAACAAATGAGCAATGGAAAGTATGTTCTCTTTGCGCTATCTGAATTTGATTTTCCAAGATCTTCCTTCTCTGGATATAATGGGTGCTCATCCCTTTCAAAGTGACCATTATGCTACTAAAATATTGAAGTCTGGCAAAGGCAGAGCTGTTGTGGAAACATTAAGAAAACATAATTACTGTACAATGGCACCACCTAATTTGCATAGTATTGAAATGCATCTTGACCAGAGAAGAAACAATTTTCAGAAAACATTTTCTATGCCAGGATTTCCATTTTCTTTGTTTCTCTTACACACAAGGGGCTGACTGGAATGCTTTACTGTACAAATTTGAAATAAATCAAGATTTTTGAAAATCAATTTTCTGTGAATGAGGCAAGCTTAATTTTTTATGGTATCTCAAGGGTGAGTTTGGGAGCCCTGAAAATTACAGCTCCTTCTGGAGCACTAAAGTCCTTGACAGTGTGTACCCATGGGAATGCTGCCCCTTCCAGATGATGAGAGACTGCAGGCAGGCATGAAAGAGCCAGCCTGTGAGCCTGTTTCATCAGGTATTAAGCAAACCATCCACTGTTATGGGGTGAATTTAGATTTATATCTTTAAAAACGTCTGAATGGGAACATTTGGATTCATTGGATAGAGCTCCATTTTTTTTTTTTTTTTTTTTTTTTTCTGACAAAAGTAGAGGTTGCTACAGATATTCTTTGCAGGGTCGAACATCAGCTCTCCTTGTTGCCTTTTCTAAAGCTCTCAACAGCAAAGCATTTGGGACTGACAGTGAGTGACAATTTTTATAGTGCTTTAGTTCACCTTCAGCAGACGAGAGGATTACTCTCAGCTTAGGAAGAGACTTGAGTCTAGCATCTGAAGAGGATTTTGAAACAAATAAACCACAAACCAGGAGTCTGGACCATTAAGATAAAATTTGATAGGGATGGATATATATGCATGTAGACTTTTACTAAAGTTCAAAAGAAGTAAACTGCGGATGACTCCTGTGGCTCAGTGAGTAGGGTGCCAGTCCTGTATACCGAGGGTGGCAGGTTCGAACCCGGTCCCGGCCAAACTGCAACAAAAAATAGCTGAGCGTTGTGGTGGGTGCTTGTGGTCCCCACTACTCAGGAGGCTGAGGCAAGAGAATCATCTAATCCCAGGAGTTGGAGATTGCTGTGAGCTGTGATGCCAAGTAATCTACAAAGGGTGATAAAGTGAGACTCTAAAAAAAGAAGTAAATTGCATAAAAGCACAATGGATATCTTGACTAGGGAACTTCAGTTAATCATATGTTCATTGTAAGTTATCTTAGGTTTTATTATCAAAGACACAATATTTAATACACATGGAACATTTCTGTCCCAGTACCTTCCATACTGGTCAGACCAGATCTAGACTACTAGTTTGATCTCAAGTGCCATAGTTTCATAAGTACAGTGATAAATCAGAGAGTATGTAGAAGAGGTTGATGGGGTGCTGGTGGGGGGTTGTCTAGAAACTTGACAATTTGAGTAGTGTAAACTCTTTAAGGCAGAGATTGGGTCGTGATCATCTTTGATCTCCAATAGCTGACTGCGTGGAAGAATTAAGAATGTATAGTCCCCGAAGAAAAGGCTTAAGGGAAAGTGACAGCCAGCTGAGATGTGGAAGAAGAAGGTAACATTTCACTTTAGAAAGCAGAAATAGGGCTGGTAGTTGCAGATTATTACCATGTGATACTGCAGAATATTATATTTTAATCATAATGTTGAGTCTTAGAAGTAACTTGACCGGAATGTTCCACTTTTTCTCCTTCATCCTATTGGCTGCCAAAGACCTGTGACATTTCTCAAGGCAAAAGCCCCTCCTGTGGATTTTCATGAACCTCTGTTTTCCCATTATTTCTCTCCTATCCCCAAACAACTCCAATGATAAGCAAAATTTGGATCATCAAGTCACAAGTCACAATCATCAAGTCACAAGAAGCTAAATTAATAAGTGATATTCTAAATCTAGGAACAGCAGAGCAGGACGCCAGGCCTCTGCTCAGCCTCCATTCATGTCCCTCTGCTCTGTGGATTGCTATGATGACTGGTGAAAGCTACTGAAAATAGTATACAAGTGGACCAAAAAATATCTGTGAGAGGTTTCACTCCCTAGTTGGGCCTGGATTTGAACCTGGCATGATTCTATTGCATGGAAATGCTATGTGTTAATAAATCCTCTCATGCTTCTAAATACTTGCTGTCTTATTTTTTAAGTAACCTTAGGTCCTCAAAGGGCCATAACCTCAAGAAGATGACAGTGGGCAGGCTGGTACATGTATATATGGAGGTGTCCATAGTAATACAAAAAACGACATAGGAGAAACTAATAAATAGTTCTAGAACTTCTCAACAAGTAAAATAGTCCCATAATGTCAGGACAGTGATCTTTTGACCCTGGAAATCTGTAGGCAGAGCCAGAGCAGTGGGAAGTCTTATCATTATGTAAGGGATATTGGACTACTGAACTGTTTTCTAAATTTCCTACCATTCCAAATCACAGCAAAGCAATAATCAAACAACCCAAACACAGAGAGTGTAGAAGTCCCTCTAGCTGATGTCCATACAATGAACCAATTCTCCAGTCCAATGCTAATTCCATTTCTCTAACTAACTTTGAGAGGAAAGACCAGGACTGCTTTCTCATGGGGACCACTCACCTTCCACTCCCAAGATAGCAGAGTTCCTGGGAACAGATGGCAAAAATGTTGGGGATGGATGGCAAGATGAGGGTCAGTGAGCATTTGCTCAGCTTCTTCTTGCACCAAGGATCATGCCAGATACTTCAGGAGATGCACAGATGAACACAGAGTCCCTCCCCTCTGGGACACAGCAGGAAATGAAATCATCTCTAATTCTCATCCTCTCCTCGTCCTGTCAAGAAGCTAACTGCTAAGAAATGCTGCCTCTATACACTTTTCCTCCTCCTGACACATCCATCCTCCATCTTGACTAGTGCATATTTGTACTTCTGGGCCAACTGTCTCCTACGTGACCTTTAAATCTCCAGACTTTCCACTAATACTTTTAACACTCTGCTACCATTATGCTTTTCAACTTATTCACACTTAAAACACTGACTCCCTTTGTCCTCCTCCAAACAGTCCAACCCCGTAAGCATGGCATTCAAGCCTTGCAATTATTTACTCCAAATTATTTCCTACTGAATGCACTCTGATATTATCTGGATACTTGCAAAACATGTCCATCTCTTCTGACTGTTTCCTCTGGGTAGATCCTCTGAATCACCATCCTTCAGGTCCAGTTCAAATTCCATTTTCTCCAAGAGACTGATCTCAAATCTCTCACCTACATGTAAACACTCCCATGTCTTAAATGACGAGTAGCACTTGAATGTCCATCTCTTATGGCAGTTTACACAATATAGCTGGAGATTTTTAATCCATAGAGAGTAAAATCAAAATAGAAGTTATTTTAAATTAAAAATGCATTTAACAAGCAACATGAATGACCTGTTTTATTCTTTTTTAAATTTGTGCAAATGTATAGGGTGTATGAGAAGATTTGCTACATGTACATACTATGTAGTGATCAGGTCGGATTTAGGGTGCCCCGAGTGTATTTTGGTTAAGTATAGTCATCTTACTCTGCTGTCAAACACAGAATTTATCCCTTTTATCTTCCCATTTATTATGTCCTTCACCATCTTATCTCTCTCCTCCCTATTTCCCCTGCTCACACTACCCGGGCTCCATTATCCATTTTTCCATTATCTTCATGTGCTTAATTTTTTTTTTTTTTAATCTTCTACATGTAAGTGAGAGCATGCAATATTTGTCTTCTTGTGCCTGGCTGATTTCACTTAAGATAAGATGGAGCCTTCAGTTCCATCTATGTTGCTGCAAACTCCATGATTTCATTCTTTTTATGGCTAAATAGTATTCCTTACGTACCTTTACCACATTTTCTTTATCCATTCATTCATTGATAATGATTGTGTTTAAATGTAGACTATTTTACATGCTGTTCCATTCAATGAGTATGTGTTCCAGAATAAGCCAAGCTGGGAGATAAGAGTAATCTGCTCTACCCTCAATTGGTCCCGGTCCTCATGGACATGTAGTATAAATATGTATCTTAAACACTAGTCTTACACATTTTACTGAGATGTTCCCAAAGTGCACAGTGACTACAGACATGGGGAAATAGCTTCAGATGAATCAAACATGGCAGGGATGGTAATGAGTGTCACCTAATTCTATTTCATTTTCCTCTGCCTGGGCACTAGGAAAACAACCAGCAAGTTAATTCCTTCATACAGTGCTCGGCCAAGGAACTGATAATCCATGCTAACTACTACTGGAAAAACTAGCTGTATTGGTCTTTTTGAGTAAGATATCTTGGTCTTGAACATGGACAAGACCTTTTTTGGAGAACTCAAAAAAATGCTGAGTATGGGCACTTTTTTTTTTTTTTTTCATTCTGGCTTTAGAATCTGGTCTCTGTGATACTAGCTAACTCTATGATACATGTCTTATCTCTTCAAATGGAATCATGTCTCTGTGATCTCAGAAAAATATCCAGTGTATCTTGAGCATTTAATAGGTGTCTGTTGATTGAGGGAATGAACAGACTATTAATATATACTCTTTCGTTGTTTTTTTTTTTTTTCTTTTTTTTTTTGTCCTTTTGATTTTTTGAATTCCAGGAGAAACAATACCTTGAAACTGCCCCATCCATACTCTCTCACAAAATCCACATGGGACATTTATGAAGTGATTAGTCAAGGTGAGAATCTCAGCTATGATTCTAGAATAGAGTGAAGCTAACCTCATTCCTCCCCACCAAACTGTCTTTGTGTGGGGCACAACCAGTTGTCTTTATTTCCCAGAAATTATGCTTTAACTAAAGGGACTGAGACCCATTTTCTTGACAGACAAACCAATAGCAGCCAGTGTAAGTACAAACATATCTAATGGAGTTGGTGAATTGCAGTCTCTGCATTCCAGAGGTGTTTTTTCTTATGCTCTGAGGCGTACAATGCACCACATAACACTCTGTATTAACAATAGAGAATGTGGTACAGTTGACAGCTGTTTCCTTATTTACCAAACTGTGGGTTAGCCGTTTGTCATTCAGATGCACAAAGTGGACTGTATGCAAATGAGATGAAATCACTCAAGCCATATTTCAGTTAAGAATAAGATATTGTTGTCATCTCATAGAAAATGTATGAAAATAAATCCCCTTGATACATATATTTGATCTGTTCCAGTGGGACACGGTAAAATGTCTCCAGGTAAATTTTATCACTGATGAAAAGCCAAGGATGTTAGCCCATGGAGTAGGGTTGCAGAGCACACAGCATATATATAGGTTATGTCTCCTCTTCACTGCACAGAGCTCCACTTTTTTCCTCCTCTGGTTAATCCAGTTGAATGACAGGGTGTTAGAATTGAGGGGTCTATTCTATCCCTTACTAAAATTTTGAACCTGCAATCTATGAACTTTAAATGTCATGTGGCCTCTAAAGTATTGAATATTTTTTTGTCTGAGAGCTTCTATATGATTTTCAAAGAGGTACATGAGCTCCAGGTAACACACACATGCACACACATCACATTAATTGTGGTGTAATACACACAAAATTTCCCATCTTAACCATTTTAAGTGTACAGTTTAGTAGTGTTAAAAGCATTAAGAAGATTCACATAGTTGTTCAACTATCCCCAGACTCCTTTTCTTCTAGCAAAACTGAAACTGTGTCCATTGAACAACTGTCTGTTCTGCCCTCCCCGTAACCCCTGGCAACCACTATTCTGTAATACTTTTTGTCTCTGTGAATTTGCTTTTTCCAGGTTCCTTATACAAGTATATGTGAAATGATACTTTCTTTTTTTGTGACTGGATTATTTGATTTAGCATAATGTCCTCAAGATTCATTCATGTTGTAATATGTGTTAGCATTTATTTCCTTTTTATGGATAAATAATATTCCTTTGTAAGCATATACTACATTTTGTTTGTCCATTCATCTATTGATAGACACTTGGATTGCTTCTAGATTTTGAACACGAGCATACAAATATCTCTTTGAAACCTTGCTTTCGATTCTTTGGGGTATATACCAAGAGGTGGAATTGCTGATCATATGGTGATTCTATTTTAACTTTTTAAAAGAACTGCCACTCTGTTCTTAATAGTGTCTGCAAAATTTTACATTCCCACCAGCAGTACATAAATGTTTTAGTTTTTCTGTATCCTCACCAACACTCACTTCCTGTTTTTTAAAAAATGGTAACATAATGGCTATCCCAATATTGTGCGGTTTGTATTGCAGTGTGGTTTTAATTTGCATTTCCCTAATGGTTAAAGTTGTTAAGCATCTCTTCATGTCCTGGCTGGTCACTGTACATCCTTTTTGGAGAAAAGCCTATTTGAATCTTTTGCCCATTTTTTAATCATGTTGTTTATCTTTTTGTTGTTGAGTTGTAGAAGATTTTTTATATATTCTATAACAGGAGGACATTAACCTTCTGTTAGATACATGATTTGCAGATATTTTCTCCAATTTTATTGTTGTTTCACTCTGTTGACTTGGTCCTTTGAGGTACAGAAGTTTTAAATTTTGATATAGTCTAATTTACCCATCTTTATTGCCTGTGCTTTTAGTGTTATAGTCAAGAAATAATTGCCAAATCCAAAGTCAGAAAGTTTTTCCCTATGTTTTCTACTAAGAGTTTTATACTCTTAGCTCTTACATCAAGGTCTCTGAGCCATTTTCAGCTAATTTTTGTATATAATGGAAGATCCAGGTCCAACTTCACTCTTTTGCTTATGGATGCTCAGTTCTCCCAGGGCTGTTTGTTGAATAGTTTTGGCATGCTTGTTAAATTTTATTTGGCTATATTATTGGGCTCTGTAGTCTACCTAAAATAACAATGTCAACATTTCATACATAAGGGAATAGATGACCAGGGGTCTACTATAAATTATTTCCTGTAAATTGTAGATGCAGGATCAGAGCTCAACTGTCCTGATTCCTGGGTCACTTAGTGATCCACCGCAGCCTCAACTCATGCAGTGGACAGTGGTGACAGTTCCTCAGGATTATGCATTTTGCCCATCTTTCTTGTGTAGTAAAGCCAAAATCTTGACCACAGAGGTGAGCATTTGGTTTAGTCTGAGTCAAAATAGAACTTATGGCAAAGATTATGTAAAGGATAAACAAATTGATTTTTTTTTCCTTTTCCTGGGCACACAGAAAAACTTCAGAATTTTCTGGCTTCCACTCATATTATGCAAGGCCGTGTTTTTTAGTGGGACATGAGTGGAAATGGTAGCTGCAAGTATGACCATTTAAAACACGCTTTATAAGGCGGCTTCTATGGCTCAAAGGAGTAGGGCGCTGGCCCCATATACTGGAGGTGTCAGGTTCAAACCCAGCCTCGGCCAAAAGAACTGCAAAAACCAAACAAACAAAAAAACATGTTTTATAAAATTCCAACTGTCTTTCCACCCTGGAGGATGGGTATTCAGATCCAGTGTTGTGACATGAAGAAAGTTGAGATCCCTAGTCACTTAATGGAGGAGAGTCCCTGTTGGTATGCACTATGTGTGCTTATGTTTAGGTAATTTGAAATAAAGTTTGATGTGCTATATCATGGAGATGTAGAGGGTTGTTACCATGGCATAGCCAGAGCTATCTTTAGTAATAATTGTGCCCCATGCCACAGTGGTTGGCCACAGTGATTGGGCCAAGGGCAGGTGTACGATATGAAGATAGCCAAGCAGAGTCCTTTGGAGTGTCAGGCAACTTTGCTGCAGTTACAAACAATCTTGATAACTCACTGGACCAAAACAACAAACATTTACTTTTGTGTTGCACATTAGTAGCTTCAGGCTGGCTGTGGTGGCTCCATGTACCTTCTGGTTCTGGAGCCTGGGCCAATGGAGCAGCCCCTGTAAGGGGAGTTTCTGGTCATGTGAGAGAGGAGAAAAGCAAGAGGGCTGGCAGAAAACTGTAGTACTTTCTCCCTGTAACCTTACCCTACCAATCCCCCTTTTTACTTCACTGCTGCCATACAAGCCTTCATGCTACTCCCGAGAAATACTTGATACACTCCCACCCAGGCCTTTGCACTTCTGGACCCTCTGCTTGTGTTGCTTTTTCCCAAGGCATTTACTTCATCTCTTGCTTATCAAAGAGAACTTCCCTGACCTCTCTATATAATAGGCCCCACCTCTCCCAGGCACATCTCTATCCCATGGCTATGCTTTGCTTGTGCTTGTCAGAGCTCTATAACCACCTGACATGTGGCATTTTATTTATTTCTATAAACTTCAGGAGAGTGGGGGCTTGGTTTGGTAAACTACTTTATCCCCAGTTTTTGGAACATCATAAATGCCTGCTGTATACCTCTTGTATAAATGAATATATGAAAGAATATAATTAATATAGGGATTAACTTAAACCATTTAATGCCTGTAAAATGTATTATAAAAGACTGAGCACATACCAGGATACCAAACTATATTGTCACGAAGTATTTGTATGCTGAGTCTTACCTCCATCCATGATCCTTCACAAAATAGAGTCCAGTCTGGGATAACTTGGGAGTGAGGCCCCTTCCTACGTCCCTGAAGCCATTATCATGAGCAGCTGTCTATGTCATCTGTTAGGTTTATCCCTGAGTTCTGGACAGCAAGATTCTCCAGAGGAGAATCCGGGTGTGGCAACCTCTTGTCCCCAGCAATGCCCAGCCTCAGACTGGCTTATCAGGACCTCTCCATTGGTTTATTTAGATATTAAGTAATGAAAATATCAGGCAGCAATGCCCCTGGAAGAGGATTGTTGAATTCTAAGAGGACAAATGAAAATAGACAGAAATGTCCCAAATCTATTCTTTGGAGACAATAGGCTGCAGCTGCTACAGGGTGCAGGTGAGGAAAGAAGCAGACCCGTGGCCAGCGTCACAGTGAGAAGCACCTCTGCAGGCTCTGGGGCTGAAGCTGATTGCAGGCCAGCAGGGGCGGTGGGTGTCATTATCATTTAGAATCTGTGAGCCTCAGACAGGCATAGACCTCCTCCCTCCATCCCCTCCAACTCTAAAATTCCAGAGGTCCTAGTTTTCATATAATCTGAGATTTCATCAGAGCAGTGTACAGAAATAGCAAGGGGGGCAGAGTGGCACTCTCTTCAGAGTCTGTTACGCGCTCCTTCCACAGAGAGCCGATGGCACATTCTTTGACGACCACACAGGGATATTGTTTACACAGAGCTGCTTTATTCTAGCAGAGATCCCACTGAAGAGCTATAGGAGCCATTTTCAGGCTGGCAGCAGCAACCAGGGAGGGAGAAATCATAGCCGCCAGCCTCTACTCTGCTTCCCTCCCTCCCCCCTCGCTCCTTCCCTCCTCAGCTCAGCCAGTGGCTGCTTTGAGGTGTATTTGTGCTCTCACTTTCCATCTGCCTCTTCTTTCTCTGACTCCCATCTTTCCCCCTCATTTCACCTTTCCCTCTGTGTCTTATACCTCACCCAGCACCTCATGTTGGCTACGTGCTGGGGTTGGGGAAGGTGACAAGGGCCTGCTTTCTGATTTCACAGAGTTCATGGTCAGGTACTGAGTGTGTGTCTTCCAGGAGCCAGAAGAGGAGGCTGGAAAGGTAAACTGTGACCGTCCGAGAAGGTGGGAAGTTGGGAAGCTTTCTGGAAATGCATGTGAAGGATAAATTTGAACCTGAAGAGGTGAGATGGCAAGAGCCTTTGAACAGGAGGGACTAATACTGTCTATACAAAACCCTGATGGTGCCTCAATGCCAGGGAATACAGAAAAGCTAAGTTTGACTGCATTTTCAGAGCTCAGCCTATGACGTAGATGACTTCATTTAAGCCTTGTTTGCACCTATAGTGAATAAATCCCTTTTACAGATAGAGAAATTGAGGCTAAAATAAGCTGTATAACATTATCCAAAGTCCCACAACTATTTAATATTCAGCAGTAGAATTAGAAATTAAATGCAGATTCTTAATCACCAGGCTTTCCTACCTCCTGAGGGGAATAGAGGAGGGGGGGTGGTGTGCTACCACCTAATGGGACAGTGTAGGGGTATATGGCACACCTCCTGGGTGAAGGGCTCAACTATAACTTGCATTCCCCCTCACAAATACAAATACTGTAACCAAACTGTACCCTTGTATCAATCTGAAGTTTAACACCCCCCCCCAAAAAAAAAAAAAAAACAATACAAAAGAAAACAGAGAAGTGATAACCAGATGAAGGGACTTGAATAGCAGGGGAGAGCTACGTTTTCTCAGTAATAGTTGGGGGGGGGGGCATTGTTTTAAGAAAAGCGTTAATATATATTCTCATTTAACCTTTGTCTTACCTGCATATAAGTAGGCAAACACACACAAATTGAACTCCCTCGCAACAGTTAACTGTCTCTTGACCCTTTCACGATCCTACAGATCACTGAATAAGAAGATGTTTCATTTCTTTCCTTTCCATGCTTCCTTCCTGGTTCCTTCATTACTGTTCAATATTGTGACAAGGACGTTTTAATACAGCTAGTTAAAACAAATTTCCAGAAATATATATTTAATCAATGCTGCTCACTGCAGATTTCTGTGATGGTGGTGGTGGGTTTTTTTCTTTCTGGTGAATTATTTATTAATGAAGAAACTTTCTGGCTCAGAAATTGTGGGATAATTATCATTTTCATACTTAATATAGTAAACACATTCCCAAATTGCGATGTTAAATTTTCTAAGAATCCCCAGGAATTTCATTTTCTTTAAAAACTTGCTTATTACTTATTCATTAAATAGATTTATCCTGCAGTAGATAATATCACCTCTTCAGTGCAAGTTTCATTACCTTTCCTCAAGGTTAATAGATGAAGGTCAGATATAAACATGCCAAAGAGCTTTTAACTCTCTCGGTATGGCCGTTGTCTGGAAAGTTACTGGTGATATTAATATTTAAAAATATTCCACTAAATCTTTGATTAGGGCCTTGACCTTTGAGATCCTCAAGTAGCCCCCAAGGCAGAATGTTAAGTAAAGGACTAGTCTGTAGGGAATTGGGACCTGCTATCAATAGTTTCACACAGTCTATAGATACCTTTACTTGGGAAGAGATAAAGAGTTTTTTCTTATAAAAAGGCCAATGCTTCCATTTAAGCTTAAATCAGTTGAAGCCAGCATGAGAGCATGAGACATCCTCAGGACAAGCATATGAAAGGGGGAGGGAGGGAAATTGAAAATAAGTAAACATATCTGGGAAGAGTCTTATCCTGTACAAGAGAGATACTGGTGCTGCTTAATCTTCTTTTCATTTCTAACAGATCCCAAACTTCCCTGGGTTAAGGGGCACAAGACTGTGAATAAACAATCTGATAACCATATAATTAGGTCCAGTGGGAAAATTCCTGGTTTTAAGATGTGTGGTGCACACTACTGTACATTTTGTGATAACCAGGCCAGCATACCACCTCGGAACAAAAAGCTTATGCATTGTTTTCTTCCGCATTAATTCATATTTTGTGTGATTCATCCACACTACAGGAGCACTGTCTTGCCAGTTTTGTGTGTCAGTTTGGGCCACACATGAGATGACCGGATAAGTGGGTACACATTATTTCTGGGTGTGTCTCTGAGGGAGTTTCCAGAAGTGATTGGTGGAGTCAATAGATTGTGCTCTTCAATGTGGGTGGTGTGTGGGCATCATCCAATCTATTTGGGGCCTGAATAGAACAAAAAAGGGAGGAAGGCAGGATTCACTCCTTCTCTCTGCCTGACTGCCAAAGTTGGGACCTGGATCTTCTCCTGCCCTCAGCACTCTTAATTCTCAGGCCTTCAGACCCACATTTGAACTTTTACCATCAGCTCTCCAGTTCTCAGGCCTTTGGATGCAAAATAAAACTATACCACTGGCTTTTCTGAGTCTCCACTTTGCAGATGGCAGATCTTGGGACTTTTTAGCCTTCATAATCACACACATCAATCACTTATGATAACCCCCCAGCCCTGTGTGTATATATATTCTATTTGATTGGTTTCTCTGGAGAACTCTAATACAAACACTCAATAGTGTTGGAGCAATAGGCTAACTCAGGGATTGTCAACTTAAGCACCCACAGAAGCCTTGGGAGAAATAAGTGTCAGAAGGCACTCTCCCATTTTCTCTGAAACATGCAATCCTCCCCGTCTTTTTCGTTTTCCTACTTTCTCTGAGGACATGAATGCCAGAAATATTCACCTTAACTCCACTGTAAGAAAAGTACAAGTACATGGCTCGGCACCTATAGCTCAGTGGCTAGGGCCCTGGACACATACATCGGAGCTGGCGGGTTCAAACCCAGCCCGGGCCTGCAAAATAACAGTGACAACTACAACCAAAAAGTAGCAGGGGTTGTGGCAGGCCCCTGTGGGCCCAGCTACTTGGGAGACTGAGGCAAGAGAATTGGTTAAGCCTAAGAGTTTGAGGTTGCTGTGAGCTGTGAAGCCATAGCACTGTACCAAGGGCAACATAGTGAGATTCTGTCTCAAAAAAAAAAAAAAAAAAAAAAAAAAAAAAAGAAAAAGAAAAAAAAGAAAGAAAAGAAAAGAAAAGAAAAGAAAAAGAAAAATACTAGTACAACTAGACAATAACACTGATATTTTATCTTTTCAGGTAACAACAGAGCTTAATGAAACTGGGGTAAGCTACAAATTATGTGGCTGGGTCAAAAGGGGCTACTTGTTATTAAGCATTAGCTGACAGGTGCCAATAGCAAAGCAATAATGCAAGATCTGCCCCTTTTCATAAGAAATGTCAGGAATCTGGATTTCTATATAAACATTCTAATTTTTGATGCTGGCCACTAATTAAAATTTTTAAAAATTACACAGATTTGGCATGGAAAACATGTTATAGGACTTTTCTGACTCATGGATTGCCAGTTTGAGAGGTCTGGGGGAAATGGAGGTAGGAATGCTGAAAGGAGTGGAAGCAGAGAGGGAAAAACACCATAGGAACAGAACATGGTCACCATCCTTGGAGCGTGAGAGAAGCAGATGCGTTCGTGTGATGTCCTATACCAGACAGCAAGAGCCTGTCAAATCAGAACTATATGCACTTTAGGGTAGTTAAAAGGATTACTAGAACGACATGTTTGTAACTTGAATTAATTGCAAATTAATGATCCACCACAAATTACAGTAAGTGAAGGAGAAAACAAAAATAAACACCGAGCTGGAACAGATTTGTGGATGAGAAGAGAATGACAAATCCAGAGGAAGTGGCAGATATGGAATTCATAATTCCTATCCTTTCTCCCTTTTACTGAAAACATATAGGGGACTGGCAAAAATATGGACAAAAATAGTTATACTTATTGCTTTTATAGGAAGAAATGATTCATGGCTGGTTGTAGTGGCTCATGCCAGAAATCTTAGCAGTTTGGGATGCTAAGGCAGGGTTAGAGGCCAGGATTTCAGGACCAGCCCAAGCATGGAAAGCAGCTAGGCATGATGATATGTGCCTGTAGTTCCAGCTACTTGGGAGGCTGAGGCAAGAGGATCACGTGAACCCAGAAGTTTGAGATTGAAGTGAGCTATGATGACACCAGTCCACACTAGTCCAGGTGACAGAGGGAGACCCTGTTTCAAAAAACAAAATGAACAAAATGATTTCTAACTCCGAAATATTATCAAAGAGTCTTTAAAACAACCACCCTTCTTATCCGGAAATTATTATAAGTCAAATAGTGATTTTACACTCCATTAAAATTTTTGCACAGTTTGTAATCTTGAGAGAAGTAACAATCTCATTCAGCCTTGATACTTTTATTTGGAAAAGGGTGAACTTGGTGGCTTATGACAATTCTTATAATAGTTTTATGAGATTCTATTACCAGAAGTTATAATTGTCCTGTTAGAGGTGGTGATACTTGTACTAGAAAAAGACCATTTTAAATGAAGGGAATTTTAATGGGGACCAAAAATTCACAGGGAATAGTGAAATGTTTGATTGGAACTTAATCTTGAAAAATGAGACCAAAATTTCAAAATTTTATCCCAAAGTGAGCAACAGTTAGGTTATAAATGCAGCTATGTGAAAAATGTCAGACGGAACACGCAACAAACAGTGATTGATTTGGGGCAAGCATGAATTTCTTTTAATTTGAATGGTACAGGATACAATACCCTTTATTTCATGTTGCCTTTCACAGTGTGGTAATCATGATGGATACTTCTGTAAAAGTGTTTGAAGGCTTCATCAATTTTCCCAGGAGCCTTTCTTCATCTTTGTTATTTAAATTGTTTTCTTCTGGAGCATTTATCTGCAATTGTTCTTGTCTATTTTTCTCTTGTTAACTCATCTGACTTTACTAGATTCTTATGTGTCAATGGTTTTGTGTTCAATTTGAGCAGTTTTCTCTTTTTCATAGTCTTTACAAAACCCTGTATTCAGAGCAAGCCTTACAGATCTGTAATTGCTTCACGTTGTGGGAGCACAGAATTGGCAAATAGTAAATAAGATCTCACCCAATGCAGAAAATAGTCTCTGAGTCTGTGGATAGCAGCTAATTTTGTTAGGAGTCAATTGTTAAGAAATATTTTTATGCTTACAAGATTTTTCCCTCTCCTACTCAAGTAATTCTAGGACCAAAAAGTGAAATATTCTTTAATTCCTTTATAAAAATGAATTCATAGCCTCACCTGATTTCTTTTCCACTGGAGTGAGTTATTTACCACATACAAGATAAACTCATTATAGTAAAATTCTAATTTTGTCTTCCCAGTTTTAGATATATCTGATGAGCTAATGTTTACTTTCTGAAGTTTCTATCTTGGAGAAAGAAACAACAAAATGAACTCACAGATTAATGAATTAATCTGAAATCCAATTTTCAAGTATGAATCAAAGTTTGTAAATTTCAAACCAAATTCCTATACTTTTTTAAGTAGTAAGGATTGAGGCTCCAAATTTTGACACACACCTATTTAACTGTATGCAAAAAATTAGAGAAAGAGTTTTTAAAATAAAATATAAATTACAAGTAAAAGGGTAGAACACATTAAAAGATAAAGACTATAGGAAAATTGTAATGAAATGTGTTAAAGAGTTAAAATGAAAACTCTCAGAATCCAATCACCAGATTTACCCACATGTTCATTTTTGAAGCAGAAATTATTAAAAAAGGTTAGCAAAAGGCCCTCACATCTAGTAATAACAGCACTGGGGAGGACTATGATTCACCACTGAGACAACATCTGAATTTTAAGTTAAAATAGGAGCTACTTTACAATCCAATCATTTGTCTAAAGCAAGCAGGAAATTGAAACCAAATGGCAAATCACCCTAAAAGAATTGCCAATTATAATGTGATGTATGAACTTTGTCAGATAGGGCCTACCCTGCAGAGAAGATGGGTGTCAGCCCCTGGATCCCTTCCAGTACTTACTCAGGAGACAGCAGGCTTTCTCAACATCAGTGCTACTGATATTATGGGCCAGACAGTTCATTGTTGCAGGGCTGTCCTGTGCACTGTAGCAGATTTAGCACCATCTCTGGCCTCTCCAGCCCAGGCCCTGCCTCCCTGACTTGGAAAAGTTATGATAACCAATACACACATGCACACACATATAAATATATATCTCCAGATATGGTCAAGTGTCCTCAGGGATATAAAATGCCCCCCTTTCTCCTGGTTGAGTACTGCTGGATCTGAGACTCTTACTGGAGGGCAGTATTCACCTTTCCCCAAAACCTTCTACAAGAAATACTCTATTTTATTTGAGAATTTTCCAACTTTTGGTCCCTCTAGGATCATGTTTGTGTATTTTCTTGTTATCCTGTATCACTTTTAGAATTTGGATAATTTATATACCATTTGTTCCATTATTCACTTAATATTCTCTATTTCCCTTTACTGGAAATAAATTTATACATATTTCAGTAGATTTGGAGAGTACCAATAGAATCCTGCTATGTGTATGTATCATATGGCTGTGGAGTCTGGGCTCTTGGTGTCCAGACCAAATTGTCCTAGGTATGTACAGGAGAGCTTAGGCTCTCTGGTCCTCCCTCAGCTGGGCGGCAGCTGCAGCTCATTCAGCCTGAAGGAAGCCAGAAGGCTGGGTCCTGCCCAGATTTAAGCTATCTAAGTGGCACTTTGGGCTATGCCAAGAGGGTGTGGCCCCTGCCAGGCAAAACAGCATGCTGGGGGTGTACCATCCTCTTGCGTCTTCGTCTCCCTGCAGTCATAGTAGGTGGTGGGAATCGTCGTTGGTGTGTGCAGGAGTGTGGGCTGCTGTCTGGCTTCAGGCCTCCTAAATGGTCCTTAGCTGTGTGACCAGAGAGGGTAGGGCCCTCCTCAGGCAGGCTGTGCTGGCAAGGAACAGTGGGAAATGCAGTTTTCCTGAGACCTGGCCCACAGCAGCCAGCTATTAGATGGTGTGCACTGTCCCCAACGTGTTCTGAAAGCCTGGCCTCTGTGCCTCTCCTCAGCCATGCAGGGCCCACAGCCCAAACTCAGCCCAAGGGTGGGTGCAGCCTGTGTCAAACTCTCAAAATGGCACCAATGAGAATTGGCACCCTAACCTGAACCCTAGAAAGGCTGGGGCCTGCACAGCAAGCAATGTAGGCGAGAAACTGTGGAAATGCTGTCAGTTTGTGCCTCAGTCTCACATCAGTCTGCTAAGTGTTTTCTTAGCAATTCGTGGCTGGGCGCAGTGGCTCACACCTGTAATCCTAGCACTCTGGGAGGCTGAGGCAGGTGGATTTCTTGAGCTCAGGAGTTCAAGACAACAAAAAACGGGGCAAGACAATCTCTTGAGCCCAAGAGCTTGAGGTTACTGTGAGCTGTCATGGCACTCTACCCAGAGTGCCAGAGTGAGACTGTCTCCAAAAAAAATCTAGCAATTAACAATACAAACAAAAAAGAGAAAATATTTTGCTTCACTTTAAATTATTTCTAGGTATTCCTTTTACTTTTTGAAAGGATAAATTTGGTATCAGCTGGACATTACACTATTCTCTGCACTGAGGAATGGTTCTATTTGCCTTTGGATTTGGGTCTAATCACTACTCTCCTAACCTAGCCTTGAACCTTGTGCAGTAATTCTGAGCTCTTCCAGGAAACAGTCTGGCTTCCAAAGCTCTGTGAACCAAGCCAGGCTAAGTCATTGATGCCAGATGCTAAGGTCTTCCACAGCCCCTTGGTTTCTTCCCCATGGGTCTCGAGTGAACTATAAAGTAGGAGCTTATCTTAGTTGCCTCTGTTCCCTTTTAGTGACTTTTACCCTCTTAAACTCTCTGTTTTCCTTTGTAACTAGATTGTTTCAACAGACAATGTGACAGGTCAACAGATACTGGGATGAGTTGATGGAACTATTGTTGTTCTATTTTTTTTTTCTTTTTCTCTTGGGCATAGGTGACATCCTAGGCTCCTTAAAGTTGGGGAGCTGCTAGGCATATGACCATGGTATGGACAATGGAATGTGGACAAAAGTGAGCTCCTTAAGTTCCAGGCCCTTCCATGGCACAGAGCAACCAGTTTTTTGTTTGTTTGTTTGTTTTGCAGTTTTTGGCCAGGGCCTGGTTTGAACCCTCCACCTCTGGTATATTGGGCTGGCACCCTACTCCTTTGAGCCACAGGCCCACCCCGCGATTAGCTTTTTTTTTTTTTTTTTTTTTTTTTTTTCCTGTTTTTAGCTGGGGCTGGGTTTGAACCTGCCACCTCTAGCATATGGGGCCAGTACTCTATTCCTTTGAGCCACAGGCACCACCCTAGCTATTTTTTGTTTTAATTAAATCATAGCTGTGTACATCAATGCAATCGTGGGGCACCATGCACTGGTTTTATAAACAATTTGAAATATCTTCATAAAATGGTTAACATAGCCTTCCTGGCATTTTCTTAGTTATTGTGTTAAGACATCTGTATTCTACATTAAGTTTCACATGTATCCTTGTAAGATGCACCATAGGTGTGATCCCACCAATTATCCTCCCTCCACCCATCCTTCCCCCTCACCTCCACTCCCTTTCCCATTCCCCCATGTTCTTAGGCTATAATTGTGTTAAAGCTTTCATATGAAAGCTATAAATTAGTTTCATAGTAGGGCTGAGTACATTGGATACATCTTCTTCCATTCTTGAGATACTTTGCTAAGAAGACTATGTTCCAGCTCCATCCATGTAAACATGAAAGAGGTAAAGTCTCCATCTTTCTTTAAGGCTGCATAATATTCCATGGTGTACATATACCACAATTTATTATTCTATTCATGGGTCGATGGGCACTTGGGTTTCTTCCAAGATTTAGCAACTATGAATTGGGCTGCAATAAACATTCTGGTACAAATATCTTTGTTATAATGTGATTTGTGGTCTTCTGAATATATACCTAGTAGATAAATTGTAGGACTGAATGGCAGGTCTATTTTTAGATCTCTAAACATCTTTCTAAAAGAAACATATTAGTTTGCATTTCCACCATCAGAGTAGGAGTGTTCCCTTTTCTTCACATCTCCGCCAACATCTCTGGTTTGGGGATTTTTTGATACAGGCTAATCTTACTGGAGTTAGATGATATCTCATAGTAGTTTTTATTTGCATTTGTATGATGATTAAGGATGATGAGCATTTATTCAGATGTCTGTAGGCCACGCGCCTGTCTTCTACAGAGAAGTTTCTCTTCAAATCTTTTGCCCAGCCTGCAATGGGGCCATTTGTTCTTTTCTTGCTAATATGTTTGAGTTCTCTGTGGATTCTGGTTATTAAACCTTTGTCAGACACATAACCTGCAAATATCTTCTCCCATTCTGAGGGCTGTCTGCTTCCTTTTCTTACTGTGTTCTTGGCTCTGCAGAAGCTTTTTAGTTTGATCAGGCCCCAGTACTGTATTTTTTTTTTTTTTTTTTTTTTTGGACAGAAATTAATTTCTATTTTTTTTTTTTTTTTTCTTAGCAGGAACTCAACTTTATTGCGTCAAGCAGCTGCTTATATAGAGCATGGGGAAGGGGCGGGGAAAGAAGGCGGGGGATGAGGTGCGTGACAGGGTTGGGCCAATGGCATGGTACCATGTTGGCTGTATCTAGGTAGAGGCAGTTTCAGGCCGGGCCTTGCTGAGTCATTGCTACGTGGAAGTAGCTCGATGGATCTAC
>CAUYPK010030445.1:0-37682 GCA_963574355.1 Loris lydekkerianus
ATGTTTTTTTTTAGTTTTATTTTCTTTTTGTAATTTTGACTTTGTTTAATTCAAATGGAATTATTATAATAAAAAAAAAAAAAAAAAAAAAAGATAAAAAATAACAAACACAAACTTATTCTCCTATCATTGTGGGGCTCAGAAGTCCAAAATCAAACTCAGTGGGCTAGAATCAATACTTGGGCAGGGCTGGCTCCTTTGGAAGGCTCCAGGGGAGAATCTGTTCCTGGCCCTTCACAGATGATGCTTGGCTCAGGGCCTTGAATCCCATCCCATTTTCTCACTGTGTCATCATCACATCTCCTTCCTTCTCTTCCATGGTCAGATCTCCCACTGCCCCCTTCAAAAAGGGCCAAGGCCCACCTGATGACCCAGGATAATATCCCCGTCTCAAGATCTTTAACTTAAGCAAGGCCTCTTTACCTTCCATACAAGGTAACATTCACAGGTTCTGGGGATTCGTGGTGGATAACTTTGGGGGCCATTATTCAGGCCACCACATGGGTCAAGTAGATAGCAGGAATTCTACATTCCCTGGTGCTACATTTCCACATATTTTTCCCTTCTTTGGAATTGGCAGTCATTACAAAGTTGCTACTTTTTCAGTTGAGTTCCCAGTCAAGGGACGAGCAAAGGACCCTTCTGAGCATCTTCTGCCTACAAATCCCCTAGCGATGGCCATGACCCTAACATGTCCACACAGACTGCACACTGTTCAGTCTCCAGTCCCCTTTCCCGGGCACACCTTCCTCATCCTCCTTCTTCCCATCCAGTCCCATGCCCTTTTCTGCCTCAGTCCCTCCCCAACCAGACTGTGTGCTGCTTCTCCATTTCACCAGGGCCAGACCGAAACACCCAAACTTAGCATTATTTTCGGTTTCCATTATCATCCTGTTTACCCCCTGCCAGGCCTCACCTTGACCACATTTTCACCTTTTCATTGCAAATTACAAAGACCTTCCGCACATAGGGTGGCCAGGGTGGCCGTGTAGAGAAGGTGCTCCCCTCACATCTGGCAAGGGAGAAGCAAACAGAAAAACAAAGCAAATGCTCAACTCTTCTTTTAGAAGTTAACTTAAAATCCACTTGTTCCTTAGCCCCTGTCAGTTTTTCTCTCACATAATCCCAAGATTAAAATATAAAGAAAAATTTGCTGGAGAAAATCCCAACCATCCCAGGTGGGTAGGACCGTGTCTGCTAGTCAAGCAGAGGCTGCATCAAGCGTCCCAGCTCCGTGGCCATCCCACAGCAGCCTTCCCCAGGGTCCACCATCACCAAGTGCCAGGGCCACCTGTAAGTGGGGGCACTGTCTCTGACGGATGAGGCCAGCTTAAGCAGCAGCAAGTGCCATAAACAGATCAGAACCCAAATCTATGTGACTCCAAGGTCCTCAGTGAGTACAATCCTGAGGCAGACTCCGCGAGTGCTGTACTTTTCCCGGCCACTTTGGGGGTCTGAAGCGTCCCTGAATGGAGACTTGAGTTAGAATAGGGGAGCTGAAATAAAACCCTGCATGTGAAGAGACGTTCACAGTCAGCCTGCTCTTCTCGAGAGGTTCAGATTACACAATAATACTTGTTACCTCCATCCCAGGTGGGTAGGACCGTGGCAGCTGAACTGTTAAATTTAGTTAAATTTAGTTAACGCATTTTAAATGTCCTCCCCTCCATCCCCCCGTCACTGGCCCCTCCCAGCCCTTCACAAATTTGTCTGTAGTTGAAAGTGTTGGGTTTTTTTGTTTGTTTCATTGGTTTTCCACATGCTCGTTGGGATGGGAGCCTGGTCACAGACACTGCCCAGCCGTGTGCACACGTTGCACCCTTTTTTCCTATTTACCTTTGGACACATGATTGGAAAGCCTGTCTGGGTCATTGTGCTTACCTGGGCTCACGTTTCAGGGCCATTTCCACAGCCTTGTCCATTCCCTGCAGGCACCTGAGTTTTGCGCATACACAGAGCAGTGATGGGTCATTAGTCCAATTAAGTCTGCAGCCATTTCAGTGGCCACTATAGAAGGAGATGGAGCATAATATGTAATTTCAGCTTTTCTTGTGAGGGTTTTCAATCCTTCTGTGAACTAAATCATTTTATCAGTTTTTTTATTTTTTATTTTTTTTACTTGTCCCATTAAACTACAGAACTGGAACGCACTCATGAATGGTTTCTTTCTGCTTTAACTCAAGGAGTTCCTGACATAACAAAAACTGGTAATTAACTGGCTCAGAGACTTTTACAATAGCCTCTTTAAATAAGTTCCAGTGTGCAGGTCTCGAAGCCGACACAGCATGGCTGATAGTGCCACAACGCACACTCTATTAACAAGCCATCGCTCAGCCCTTCTCCCCTCACTCCTCGCCACACGGTCTCTCTACTTGAAAGTGACCCCTCTCTCCAGCTTCTCCGTGGAGAGAAGTCAGCCCTTGCCGGTGGGGCGCCGCCCTCTCTACCTCGAGCCAGGCTCTCTCTTCACTCTCTAAAAAGTCTCACCAGCACCTCCGGGCCAGGACTTCAGGCTCCTGAAGTTCATTTTCAAAGCAGAGGCAGGGACTCAGCCAAAAGGAGTATCACCCTGGCTCCCAAAGGAGGAGGTTGTTGAGCCCTGAGCTATCCCTCCACTCCCATGTGCCACTACCAGCTTTGGCAAGGACAGCACCAATTTCTTTCTGGAAATAATTGAGTCAGGTTCAACACATTACTACAAAAGTCCCCGATAGATCTTCCAGCTTCCAAACTTACCCTCCCACCTCACCTCCTTTCCACAAAGCAGCCAGAGTATTCTTTGAAAACATAATCAGTCTCTCTCTCTCTCTCTCTAAAGGTTTTCATTGCTCTTAGAATAAACCTAACTTCTTACCAGGGCTAACAGCGTCTGGGGCTTGCAGCCCTGGCCAGGCTCATCTCTTAGCACTGTCTGCGTGTTTTCTATGCTCCTGCCTCCCTTTTGCTCCTCAAAGCCAAGCTTGTTTCTGCTCTGGGGCTATTGCATCAGCTGTCCCCTCAGCCTGCAAGGCTAGGTGACACAGGGCTTTTCCTGCCTCAGTTCTCAACTCAGCTGTCACCTCTTCTGGGAGCTCCTCCCTGTCCACCATGTACATGCACACATAAGCTGTATTACTGCATAACATTCATAGCATTTGTTTTAACAATTACTTGATTACTTGTAAGCCCCTCTCACACAGCGAACTCATTTATCTTGCTTAGATCACATCTACATCAGCGTTTGACACACAGTAGATACTTGGGAAATATTTACCAAAATGAAGGTTTTTGTGATAGGAACTGTTACTAGGCACTGAAGTCACACCCATGACCAAGTCCCTGCCCTCTGGTATCCACAGTCTAGAGGAGGCAACAGAGAGGAAAACACTATTTGGACTCAAGTGCACCTTAAAACACAACAGTGATGCACTACAGTTGTGTCCCAGGAGAGCAGAACCCCTCCCTCCAGTTAAACCACAGTGGCATGTCTAGGTCAACATGGGTAATCTCTGGCAGCAGTTTGGCACTGAAACAGGCTGACCGTGCCCTGAAGTTAAACACCAAAACCCAAAATGAAATGAAGGCGGTTCCTGGTGAAATACACCAACCCTGTTACTAACTCACCCTGCTGTGCAAATTTATTAAAGCAGTCTCCAAATAAACAAGTCCTAAAACTAATCAGGAAGTGGAAAAACATAAAAATAATCCCCAGCCCACAACACACACCCATGAAAACAAGAAATAAAGAAAAATGTTCTATATAAAACCTGCGGGGCCAAACTCTGTCCTCAATTAGTGGTACAGACTGCCTGTTGAAGTCAATGGAGGTTTTCAGCTCAATAATAGAGGCAGGATTTGGGGCCCAGGATGTACTGCCTTCACTTTTAGATAATAAATCAGGAATGTCAAGTGGGTGCACATTGACTTCCATGACATGGTGCTTAAACCACACAGCACTGTCCTCCACATGAGACCCACTAAAGCTCAGAGCAACCAAGGAACATCTAAAATGTGTGTGTGTGTGTGTGTGTGTGTGTGTGTGTGTGTGTGTGTGTGTAAAGAGATATGCCTGCATCAGCTGTGCCAGCCATCACTATGACAGAGCAAACTCTCCTAGCCAGTCAAGTGCCCTGTCCAGGACTTGCTGCACAATTTGAGGGTCCCATTAAAAAATGAAAATGCCCCTTGTTCAAAACTAACTATAAATTTCAGGATGGTGAAAACAGAGCATTAAACCAAGTCCAAGGCCCTTCTGAGTACAACAGCCCAGGTAGCCACACAGGTGCATACCCATGAAGCCAGACCTCGCAATAGGAACCATTCTGGAAAGGAAGCTGGGGCTCAGATTTAGAGCTTTCCATCAGTGTCATAGCATTTTCTCTGGCCCAAAAGCAGTCCTAAGTACTTTACTTTCCAGTCAAGAACTGTCTGAACTGTCCACTTCATGGCTTGCTATCTCTGTGGCTTTGAAAAAATTCCTTGGCCACACTAAGTCTAAATTTTCTCATCTGAATAAGAGATTAAATAATACCTGTCTCATAATTGAGTTAATTGAAGTAAAATGCAAGGTACATAAAAAGTACTCAATAAAATGTTAGCTCCTACTATTATTATTACTGTGTGCAAACATTGCATAGATCTCAAGAAGATTGTAATAAAATAATAGCTATCATACATTAAAACATTATATACTAAGAACTTTATAAAAATCATGTCATTTGTTGCTACAAAACTAATGAAGAATACCAAGATGATTAAAAAGAGAAAAATAATCCAGGATAACTGGATATCCATACATATACAAAAGAATAAAGACAGATCCCCTACCTCACACCATATACAAAACTTCACAATGGATTGTAGACCTAAAACTAAGAGCCAAACTATAAAACTCTTTACAAAAATAGTGGAGCAAATCTTCCTAACCTTAGGTTGAGCAAGGGCTTATAAAGTCAGTGGCCATAAAGTTAGTATGCAATTTTAAATTGCACTTTATTTTAAATTGTACAAGAACTTTATGGCCACCCTATATATAACACCAAAAGTACAAACTACAAAAGAAAAATTAGTTAAATTCAGCAAAATTGTCAAATTTTTGTGCTTCAAAGAACAGATACCTTTAAGAAAATGGGGAGAAAAAAACCTACAGAACAGTAAGAAATACTTGCAAAGCATGTAACTGATAAGGGAATTTTATCCAGAATACATAAAGAATTCTTATAACTCAACAATAAAAAGACAAGCAATCCAATTAAAAATCAGCAAGGAATTTTGACAGACATTTGTCCATAGAAAATATGCAGATAACCAATCAGCACATGAAAAAATGTTCAACATCATTAGTCCTTAGGGGATTATAGTTAAAAAATTATAATGTGGGATCACTTCACACCAAGATGGCTAAAGTTGAAAGGACAGAAAATAAAAGATGTTGTTAAAATGTGGAACCCTTATTTTTTGTCAGTGGGATCCCAAATGGTAAAATTGCCTTAGAAAATAATTAGGCATGTCCTCAAAAGGTCAAACACAGCATTAGTTACCTTAAGTGCCAGAAATTCCACTCCTAGACATATACCCAAGAAAAGTTAAAAAAAATCCATACAAAAACTTCTACATGAATGTTATAGCAGCATTATGCATAATTACCAAAAAAGTGGAAACAGTCCAATGTTTATCACCTGATTAAACAAAATATTTTATATTCACACAATAGGATATAATTCAGCAACAAAAAGAAATGAAATACTGATAGATGCTACAAATTGTATAAACCTTAAAAACATCCTGTTAGGTAAAAGAAGCTAGTCATTAATTGTATATGATTATATATTATATAATTTCTTCTATGTGAAATGTCTGGAACAGACAAATCCATAAAGGCAGTATTGGTTGTGGGGAGGGGCCTATGGGAGAGGAGGAATGGGGCGTGACTATTAGCAGGTTAGGGGCTTGGGGGGCGGATGGTAAAAATATTCTGGAGTTAGATAGGGGTGTGATGATTGCACAGCCCTACAAATATGCTAAAAAAAAACTGAAGTCACTTTGAAAGGGTAAATGTTATGGTGTGTAAATTATGTCTCAAAGCTGTTAATTAAAACCAAAAGCCAGGCTGTGAGCTATGGCTCCCACCTGTAGTCCCAGCTACTCAGGAGGCTGAAGCAGGAGGATCACTTGAGCCTAGGAATTTGAGGCTACAGTGAACTATGATCACACCATTGCACTCTAGCCTTGGTGACAGAGAAAGACATCTCAGGGAAAAAACAAACAAACAAAAAACCTAACATGGTAGGCCTCATTTTGCAGACAGGGGAATTGGGATCCAGAGCATGTAAATAATTTTCTTAGGGTCAAAGAGCAAGGCAGTAAGAGTTACTATTTGAACCTCCATGTATCTCATTTCTACCTCTATGTCCTTATCTAAACTGCTCCCAAAGCTTTGAAAATGAAAAACTTTCCCTCAAAAAAAAAAAAGGAAGAGACACCAGCCACATCTGGCTTAGCTCTGAGGTCACTTAATTCAAGCTTCATTTTCCCAAGTCCTTTACCACCAGCTTGGTCCTAGGTCCTGGGCACATGGGAATATGCCAAATCTCAGGGGAATTCCATGGAAGGTCACAAACCTTATGTCAGTGTGACCACTGAAGCAGACTGTGGCCTACTGGCTCTGAGTGAAAAGTCCATCCCTACGATCGATAGTAATGGCAGAGACTTGATTCAATTGCTTATGAGTCCCCATCCATCATCAGGTCCTGGCTGTGCTAGGACCTGGTCTTTCCCATTCACAGGCTTAATGCAAGTAGCTGACCCTTTCACCCTTAAACGGATGCCCCCTCTCCAAGCACTGAGGCTTCTCCTGAGTGTACCCAATACACACCCCTATCACTCATTACACACAGTATTCACCAGGGACCGTAGATCATAATTATCTTCCAACCTATCTTCCTCTACCCCAGTGGTTCTCAACCCTCCTAATGCCGCGGCCCTTTAATACAGTTCCTGTGGGTCGTGACCCACAGGTTGAGAACCGCTGCTCTACCCCCTTCTCTCGCCCCCTCTCCAAACACTGAGGCTTCTCCTGAGTGTGCCCAATACACACCCCTCTCACTCATCACACACAGTATTCACCACAGGCTATAGAGCATAATTATCTACCCACCTGTCTTCCTCTACCCTCTACTCTTTGAGGTTCTTAAGGAAATGACTGCATTCTATTAATTTTTAAATTTCCCACATCATGGAAACTTCCCACGGCGTTTTAACAAAAGTTCTAGTACCATTTTCTGTGTCAGGTCCTGGTCTAAATTTTACAACAGTGATCATAATTAATTCTCCCAGTAATCCTATGAGGTAGAGATGATCACAACCCCACGTGTATGGCTAACAAACCTCTTTGGAATGTCTTCTTGGTCACTGTAAATGCTTTCCTTTCTGGCTCACTCTGGTAAAGACACGGGCCATGTCTTCATTGATTTAGAACTCAGTGTATACACTTGGCAGACAAAGAAGCCAGGCAGGGTGGTGTCAGCGGGGACATAACAGACAAACAGCACTCTCTTGGATCAGATCATAACCACCACCCCAGGGGTCAGCTGCCTAAATTCCCTCTCAATTCAGAAGATGAGTTTATACAATTGCATGCTTGAGAATTATCTTTGCTAGAATTTCTATTATTACACTAATGCAAAGGGAAAAATGGTATTTTTTGTTTTTAAAGTCTGAGTAATTTCATTGAATGCCTTTCTTTTCCCTTTGGATAGAGGCTGAAATGTTTTCCTACTATTTGGAGTTATTTTACTGAGGGCACCCACAGTCTGACGTTGGTGACAATTTGCTGGAGTTTAGGAAATCACCTTCAGTGACTAAGGCAAGTCATCACAAACAGGATTGTTTTTCCTCTGTTCACAATTGGCTGGTTGAAGAATTTGAGGTGTTTTACTCACATCCTAAGCACTCACAATGTCAATTTTTAAAATGAGCTATCCAGCTCAAAACCCATCAGCCAAGACTTGAAGGAGAATCTCCTCAATTCTTTCTGTGTGATGTCAACCACCGACTGGATTTCCACACCTTGATCAACTCTCCACAACGCTTGTTAAAGGCCCATTTAGCTGCCTTTCATTCCGGTTTCAACTTCACTCTCAGAATTTAAGACATCAGTTCTCACTGGCACGTGCGTGTGAATAACGGAGTGAAGTATGAAATGCCCCCCCAGCCATCTCCTGTTGTGTCAGCCTGACATTCATAGGTGATCATCTGTGCCCCAAGCAATGAGCTTGCCCAGGCTTTGCTGCCCCTGACTGTTCCCCACCACCTACCAGGGGTCCTCAAACTACGGCCTGCGGGCCACATGAGGCGGTGTGATATTTGTTCCCGTTTTGTTTTTTTACTTCAAAATAAGATACGTGCAGTGTGCATAGGAATTTGCTCATAGTTTTGTTTTTTTTTTTTAAACTATAGTCCAGCCCTCCAATGGTCTGAGGGACAGTGAATTGGCCCCCTGTTTAAAAAGTTTGAGGACGCCTGTATCCTCTAGAAAACAGAGTATTCTTGTTGCAGTGATGGTTTTGCTGGGGAAGAGTCCTATATTCATGGCAATTTAGGCTTGGGATATGTATTTGTTTCACTTTATTTACTTGGGCAGAGGGAAGTCTGTGAAGTGAAATGATCCCCGTCTTTTCTTGGCCCCTGCCCCCCTTCTACAGCCAGGCACTCCAGCTTCCCCAAGTCTGCACAGGGCCCCAGGAGGAGAACAGAGAGAAAGGGCAAGAGAACATTTGAGCCGGTCAAGACCAGACCAGGTTGGGTTAGTCTGGAGAAGCTCTGAGCTACTGGAAGCAGGGATAACCCGGACACCAGCTAGATGCTCCCCAGATGTTTGTGGGTATGAAGATAATTGGCCAGAACCCAGTTCTCACCCATGCTGTCGAAGCACAAAACCTTCCTCCAGATTTCTGCTAATTCCAGGGACCCCTCCTCAAGGTCTTTGGCTCCAACTTCTTAACCAGCTACCTCTGCCCACAAACATCAACCCCAGTATAGAATCGTCGCCCTCTTCATTTCCCACAATCAAATGTAAAAATCCCTCACTCAACTCTCACATTTTATGAAGTTCGCTGAAATGCCCCTGGCAGGTTTCCATTCTCTCCTTCCTCCCACCTGTCCTCTCTGTCACTTCACTCCAAGGTTCTGCCTGTCCAGCTCCAGTACCGTGTAAGGCAGCCTCATTTTCCCAGAGCCAGGGGGTGAGGGTGCTGGTTCAGACTCCCCTCCCCAAGCACGCATCAGGCATCTCTTGGAACCAGAGCCACGTCTCCCTTAAAGAAACTCTGTTGCCAATTATTAGAATAACAAAATTTTCCCTGCCCTATTACCCTGGGAAACCCTGGGAATGCTCAGAAAATGGGAAAAGGTTGTGCTCTGCCAAGATGTGTTGGGAGCAAAGATGAAGTCAGCTAGCAGGGAGGGATGGCAAGTGGGGACTGGACTGGCAGATGACCACGTGGGCAGCACAGGTGTCAGACGAGGAAGGGAAGTGGGAAAGAGTGCTCAAGGAGAAAAAAAATAGTAGTTGAGGTGCTGCAAGAAAACCTCGGTGACAAAGACATCAAGGCAAGGGCGAAAAGAAAATTCTTCACTGGAGCCCAGTTGCTGTGAAACTAGTTCTCAGCTCCATGGAGACGCAAGAGGGCTCCTTTCCAGGGGAGCTGGGAAGCTGGGACATGCCAGCGTGCTGGCCCTACTGCAGAGATGAGGCACTGGACATGTCAACCTCCAAACTTTAGGATCCCGGAGTCTTACGACAAGCTTCAACATTCCTTTGTTTCCCCCAGCAGCATCTGCTCCCTATAGCCTCATGCGCTGATCTCGGCAACACTGAGTTCACTCATTGCAGGTGGGGGTGTGTTGGGTTCGAGTCCTGATTGATCAATCAACCAGTTGTGTAACTGCAAGTAACTGATGGAATCTCCACGTGAACCTCTGTTTCTTTGCCTATTAGATGGAGGGGAACACTAGCTTTACAGGGTTCTTACCAGCACTACAGGCAGCCTGTTACAGGCAGCATGTCTAACACATAGTGGGGACTCAGTAAAAGGAAGCTGGTTCTATATATGAACAGATATGTATAATTTACATTTAATTATCATTGCAAATAATAGCAAATGTAACATGTCCCATTAATTTTGTTGTTTTGTTTAACTATGATCAGTAGGGTGTTGATAAATATGTACCACAAATTATAGTTAAATTACAACCAGATTTGAGGGGTGGGTGCTGACAGGAAGCATTTACTGATTTTTCATGGTATCAATACCACTGCTACCCTGGCCAGTTTCAGACAACCCATGTGATGGCCCTGGGCACAGAGCTGGGGAGAGATGGGTGCAATCAAGAGCCATGTGAGCAGCCCAGGGCACCTCTGGCGATAATCTCAGATCTGTTCAGAAGTGTTCAGATGTCACATATCAAGGCTCATATATTAGACTCATGCACTTAACCACTCAAAAATAAATAAAAGAAGAAATAATATACAATATTGCCACTAAATCAAGAATAGCCTCTTAGCAGGAAACAGATTGCTCCTTTAGTTCCCCATATGTCCTTTGTTCCACATTCTGTCACTCCTTGGTCACCATTTGAGTTTTCACAATTTTTAAAGAAACCCTGGATGTGTGTGTGTGTGTGCGCACGCACCTGTGTGCAGTGTGCTGTGTGCACAGGTACGGAGCTTTTCCCATGCTCTTCTCCAACTATCCACATAAGGGTGAATTATATTTGAAAATCAGTCTTGACTAAACTCTTCTAATAACTTGTAACATCAATTTAATGATAGATAAAAGAAAGGAAAATTGCATTCTCTTTCATTTAAACTCTAAACCCTTTTAATTGTTTTATTAAAAAAAAAAAAAACCCTTAATTTCCGCCTGTAATTATCAATATATTTCTATCACCCAGGAAATAAAAAGGCTCCTTTCAGGGGCAATTTTAACACCTGTAAATCCCCCAGATGTTACAATGAATCTGTAAGAGCCAGAGAGGAAAACAGCATGTTTTATAGACTGGCAGTGTCTCAGTTTGCTTTTTATTTTTTTAAATCCCTCCATTGTATTTTTGATTAGCACTGGATAAATAATGTTTGGATTAAAAATCCCTCCTGCATGACAGCACTCAGCATTCTTGCTACCAGTTTCCCAGATTCCACATTTAATGAAAACATCTAGGTCTCAATGTAAGAATCAAGATGGTCATACATCTCCCTCCGCCTTCTGCTTTGCAAATGGGAAAGCTGAGGACCAGAATGATGCCAGGACGTGCCCAAGTGAAGTAGTCTTTTAAGTTTCCCCAGATGGCCGCAGCCACCCAAACCGTCCATGCTCCCATCCCCATATACACATACACAAGGTGGGATGTACAGTCATAAATTCAGCATAATCTAAAACATTGGATAGTCCCCCCAAAAAGTACAAAAGTAAGATTTTTTTTTTTTTTTTTTTTTTTTTTTTTTTTTGAGACAGAGTCTCACTTAGTCGCCCTGGGGTTGAGTGCCATGGCATCACAGCTGAGAGCAACCTCATACTCTTAGGCTCAAGCAGTCCTCTTGTCTCAGCCTTCCAGGTAGCTGGAACTACAGGCACCTGCCACAATGCCCAGCTAGTTTTTCCATTTTGTAGAGACAGGGTCTTGCTTTGCTCAGGCTGGTCTCCATCTCCTGAGCTCAGGTAATCCACCTGCTTTAGTCTCCCAGAGTGCTGGATTACAGGAGTGAGACACCACACCTGGCCCAAATGTAAAAATTTTAATAATACTCATTAAACACTTACTAGATTGCTGGTTACTGATATTTTGATACTATACTCTTTTTTTTTTTTTTTTTTTTGTGAGTTATAGAGGGCCTTATTTTGCTGCCCAAGCTAGAGTGCAGCGGCATCATCATAACTCACTGCAACCTCAAACTTCTGGACTGGAGCAATCCTCTTGCTTCAGCCCCCCAAGAACCAGGGACTATAGGTGTGCATCACCACTCCTGGCTAATTTTTCTATTTGTTTGTAAGGGAGGAAGAGGTTCTCGCTCTTGTCCAGGCTGGTCTTGAACTTCTGGCCTCCCAAAGTGCTAGGATTACAGGCACAAGCCACCATGCCTGGATTGTGCTTTTAAGGTTATAATAGATACGCTTTTTCTTAAACTCCTGCATTGTTAGTGTTACATGAAGCCCCCTTAGATGGAACTAAAAACCTTGTTAAAGAAAGCATTCACAGACTTGCCTGCTATGTTCACCAGAAACTTAACTGTAAGATACCACAAGATTCAGGTTTACATTTGTAACAAAACCTGGATATCTTATTCTTTATTGTTTGTTTAACTCTAGACTTCATAAAGACAACAAAGGATTTACTGAAATGATCATACTATGAAAAACACTCTATGATTTACTAAGTTAATTTAAACAAGACTATGTGTCATAAATTAACTTCTCCCTCTTAAGTCATGCTACCAATGAATGATTTCTTAGATAGTTTTAGAAACATATTCAGCTGCAGCAACTAACTGCTGGGTGAACTTCAGCAAGGTACTCCACTCATCTGGGCCTCAGTGTCCCTCATCTGGAAGAAGGAGAATAATCCCACTTAGCCCAAAGGTTTGTCAGAAGATAAAACCTTACTATGTCTGGAAAGCTTCTAGTACCGCACTGCCACAGGCTGATCACCTGCACACACAGGCTCCCTTCCCTGTTGTCTTCCCCACTAGAAAAATGAAAGGAGAGTTGACAGAAGAAAAGGGGAATGAATAGGAAGAGGGGATTGATGCAAAAGGAAAGAGTAAGGGGAGACATGGCTTAGATATGGTGTCCAAAGAATAAAAAAGAGACAGTTAATGAAACACAGGTGGGACTCCAAAAGACTTCCTTATGAGAGGTGAATTCCCGGCAGTTTCAGAGAGGGCAGCCTTGATGCAGAATGAAAGGTAAAAAAGCTTCTTCTTAGTTAGAAAAGTACTATCACCCCCTACAGAAGTGCCCCTCAGAAAAACTGATACTTATCCACTTACAAAGATATTTCCACTAAATGGCCTGCCACTTGGAGGAGTCATTTCCATGTGGCCATCCTCACAGTTAGCAACCTCATATCCAAAGCCCAATATCCATCACTGGCCTTCCAAATTTGATGAAACTCCAAGTCCTGAACTCAGAAAATAATTCTCTAATCCAACTGTTCTCTCGCAATTGAGTCTATATGGTTCTGAGCCTGGTATTCTTATCTATGACATTTTTAAGATCTTATAATTCATATAGATTAAGCTATGGGGCATAAAGAATTTTCACAAGTATTTCCATGGCTCATATAGAAATACTGGTTTCAAGCTAATTCTACTGACTAGAAAGCAAGATAGGAACCCATTTATGAGATGAACCCAATTCCTTATTGAGGGACATGTTAGTAAGGGGGCAATGGTGATGCAGGCCATAGTCAGTTACACAGAATAAAATGTCTTTTTTGTTCATCTTGTTTTCTTTTAAATTTGAACAGAATTAAATATGAATGGTGAGAAATTTTCCAGTCTTCATTCTGTGTAACACATTACCTTAGAACTTACTGACTTAAAACAACAAGGAGGTTATTAAATTTTATGAATTCTGCAAGTCAGGAATAACGCAGGGCTCAGCTGGGTAATTCATCTGCTCCTGATGAAGTCAACTGAGGTTGCTCAGTGGCACTTAACTGGAATAAGGGTAACTTGGCTCCAAGATAGCTTTAGTCACATGTCTCCCACCTAGTTAAGGATGGGCATAAGGCTGTGCCTCCACTGGGACTTCTGACCAGAGCACCTCATCTGACCTCCACAGTGGTCTCAGGGAAGTTGGACTATTTACCTGACACTGAGTTCTCCCAGAACAAGTGTTCCAAGTGAATCCATTAGAAGCTTCATTGCCTTCTCTGACCTAATCTTGGAGGTCACATGGAATCATTTCCACTGCATCCTGTTGATTCTAAGCAAGTCATAAGGTCAACCCCAATTCAAAAGAGAGAAATTAGATTCCTCCTTTATAGCAAAGTGCAAAGTCACACCTAAGAAGACATAGGATGGTCATATGCAATCTATAACTGGAGACTTGGGACAAAATTCTCTAATTGTCTTCATATGTAACATAAAAATGTTTTATGTTACATAAAACATGCAATTATAGCTTTAATGCTGAAAATGCCTGTCACCACTGAGAGATTTTTTTTTTTTTTTGTCCTAATCTGAAATTATTTGTTAACACAGTTGAATCCTAGAACACCTACTTCCTGCCATCTCAGTCAGAGAGTTAGTAAATGTGGCTCTGGCAGGGCCAGCAGGGTAGCAACTTGGGGTATCAATCTATAAAGAGTGCTAAAATAACACTTGGACATAAGATAAAATTACTGGAAATAAAATACTATGGAGAAAATCAAATCTAGCAGAAGTCCTCTAAGGTAGCATTCTATGTATAATTGGAACAAATGAATTGACAGGCTCCCAGAGGTGAGAAGTAAGACTCAAAAGGGGACATGCTTAAGTAAACAGAGAGCATTGAAGAAGCTTCTCCAGAGAGTGGGCCCAGATGACTCAGAGTGTTGAGCTGGATAGATTATGCAAGTCTGGGGCCAGAGCTAAATTGCTTCTGAGAGTACAAAACAGGCAGCATCCTTCCACCAAGGGCCTTTCATCTCTGCCCAACCTTTATGTAAATCTCAGCCTAACAGTCTGGGCACAGTGGCTCATACCTGTAATCCTAGCACTCTGGGAGGCTGAGGCGGGTGGGTTGCTTGATCTCAGGAGGTCGAGACCAGCCTGAGCAAGAGTGAAACCCCTGTCTCTAGTAAAAGTAGAAAAAATTAGCCAGGCATTGTGGCAGGCACCTATAGTCCCAGCTACTCAAGAGGCTGAGGCAAGAGAATCACTTGAGGCCAAGAGTTTGAGGTTGCTGTGAGATATAACACAACCCAGAGCAAGAGAGTGAGACTCTGTCTCAAAAAAAGGAATAAAGAAATATTAAACAGACAATAAGAATAGCATTTCCCTGTCCATCTCTGGAATCCAGAACTGTCATTCTAGGCATCAAGTTCCTCAACAAAATAACCTTGGGTCAAGTGATGGTTATGATGCTGGAGCAAAGGGCTTGAGACTCAGGACAGTTCTACAGGCTTTGTTCCCTGAAGTTTACTCTGTACTCTAAAAGCTTTTGTGCTTTGGTTGAAAGTTTTTGATTTGTAAAACAGGGATGATAATATTAATAATAATTATTATGAGTATTAATATAGGAATACCTTTATAGCATCATTGTATAGATTAATTTAGATAATGCCTGATAACAGTCAGTGAATTCTGGAGATCATATTATTAGTGTTGGTGCAGTGGGAGAGAGGGCTGCTGTTTTCATCTCTCTCCCTAAACACTCTGCCTGGCTGTCTCATCAGCCACAGTACAGTTTTAGAATGGCATGAAGTTGATCAGTGTCACCTTCACCAATACAAAACTCTGTCTTATAGAATTTGGATAATGGCTCTCAAATTAAATAAAATAACAAAAGATAATCTACCTTCTCAGAACACACAGTACTTCACAGTGCAGAGTGAGGAGCTTGCATTCTTCTGGAGCCATTCTTTCTGCCTTGGCAACAGCGTCATTTTCAAATAAATGTAAGTTCCAACAGGGACAGTGCCAAGACGAAGTTGTAACAAAGCAACCAGCCAAGCTAGGGGAGTTATTAGAGATGATGTCTTAAGAGGAGAACTAAATGTTGATTGAATGTGAAAACTATGCCCTACCTTCACTCACCAGCATGATTTTCTTTAGGATTTGGGGCACACCACCTCATTTCCAAATGCCTGGGTATATTCAGAAGTCAAACCAACTATTCTTCCCTTAGGAAGGATGAGCTGGACCAGAGGACTCCCCTAAAAATGATTCAGAGGAGACACCTCCACACCCCTACATCACCTGCTTGCTCTTCCTTTGGTAGACCTAAACATGCACAAAATGGGGTGAGACATCTGTGAACCAGCTCAGAAGCTGCTTCATTACTTTGCTAATATCAGTATTAATTTTTGCAGGCTTCATTTCTCAGCGCACCAGCCTAGTGGTGCAAGTTGTACACACCCTGGTGTTTGGCAAAGGGATCTATGAGCCTGCTCTAATGGTAACTCCTCTGCCACCTCCCCTGTGGCTCTGTGCAAAAACCTGGTTCAAGCCCAAAACAGTGGGGCGAGAGCAAGGAAGCAAAGTCAAGCCACTTCTCACAGGCCAAATCACAGAAGCTGAAAAACAAGTACCTGGGTATTACGCGCCTCCCTCTCTGGTGTTTTCACCGCCAATTTCCCACTTGGCCACATGTGCACATTTAATTAATGTTCTGCTCGTCACCTCCTCCTGCAAGTCATTAATAATGATGCTCTGTAGATGCCGGGCCATCACAGAGCCTGCCAGAAGCACGCTGCTGGCCACTGTCTCCAGTCGCTCCGTGGCCGCCCACCGGCTGCTCACGTGGCCGTCCAGCCAGGTTTCAATCCAGGAGATGGAGCTCAGAACCAGCCTGGTTGAATTCATCTTTCAAGTGCGATTTCTAGATGCATCCATTTCATTTCCTTCACCCACTAATGTTGTGGAAGGTTTTTGTTTTTTTTTAATTCTATTAAAAAATGCAATTAAATTTGTCTCATGGAATTTGCTCTTTAAAAATCCAGACAGCTGCTTGCTCATGGTGGCATTATGCTCTTGATTCTTACACATTTTTTTCCTCATCTCCATTCCATTACTTTACTGAGGATTAAAGACAGGCTTACCAGATGGCAAATGCCAGGATCTCTTCCCACCCCCACCTCCCGTTCAGAAGACTAGTATCATATCGGCCATAATACACAGCCCAGGTTCCTCTAGGCAGCTTTCGGAAGAGACGAGCAATTGTTTCATGTAAATCCCTCACTAATGGCTGGACACAATTAAGGGGCAGGAGGTCAGGAATGAGAAAACCTCAGTACTGCTGGGAACGCCACCCTCAGGCCTCCCTCCCCGTGCCTCAGTTTCTTCATCTCTCCAGTCTCACTCACTTCCTACACCATTTCTCAGCCATAAAGCAATCATTAGGCTGCGAAGCAAATGAGGTAATGTCTGTGGTGAGATGGTTTGTGCGTTTCCAAAGAAAGACACCATATAAAAAGCATTCTGATTGCTAACAGGCAGGGATGCTGAGCACTGGGCCTGGCCGGCTTTATAAACTATTTAACTGCCTGCTTCTTGCAAAAACTATTTTTATCAGTTAATTACACATTTTTCTTATTAAATAACAATGTGAAAGCATTTCTTGCTCATTTTCCTGTCATGATTAATTTAATCTGCCTCCCTTTATGGAAAGTCCAGTTTCCTTCCCATTGTCTTATCCACAATGATAGGCTAGTAAAAGGCCCGCAACTGCTCAGCCCCTTTGATTCACAGTAACCCATTTTACCCTATTTTTTCCCTCATCTCCTGTCCCTGAGACTTACATTCTCTCCCCAGACTATAGGTCTGGTGCCCGAGGAAGCACAACGCTGCAGAAGGTACCTTGTCCTCACAGATGTCTTCCCTTCTTGTTTTCCTTCTTGTGACTACTCTTGATGAGGCAAATTTGCAGAGGCAGCCCAGATTTGAACTGGGGTCCTATCCTGCCCAGGACCCTGACAAGACTCAGAGAAGGGAGCACTGGTCATGAGTGACTTCAAAACAGGTATATGTGTGTCGTGACCAAGATTTGAAGAAAAGATTAAGAAGGCACATGCCAGTTCCAGTGGCTCTTACTATACTGTGAACTCTTTTCTGAGATTATTGGTCATTGTTGATAAAAATTATTCATTGTAATTAACAATGACATTATTATTCCATGCTTGTGCCTTTGACATGGAAAGGGCACCTACAGCCCTCACTTTATTGCTCAAGCCCACAGAGAGAGAATAGAACTTTAGAAGAGAAATCATAATTTTTGAGGCAAAACGGCTAACCATACAATTACAGAAATGGTAACAGAAAAAGTAACTGCATGTGCTTTTTATTTGTTGCTTGTGGTAGGTTGGCAGCTGCTGAAATGGCTGCCTTCTGAGCCCATCTCCTGAGAGTCACTCTGTTATGTGACCCCCTCCCCTGAGAATCACTCCGTTGTGTGACACCCCCTCCCCCCACGGGCAGGACATGCTGACACATTTCTAATGGACAGAATGACAGGACATCCCTTCCAGGATGAGATAAGAAGAAGACAGTTGCTGCTTTCCTGGGTACCCCTGCCTGCTCACTCCCTCACTTTCAGGAAACCCAGTGACCTTGTTGCGAGCTGCCCTATGATAAGGCCCAGGTGGCAAGAACCTGAGTAACAACCAGTGAAAACCTGAGGCCCCACCAGGAACAGCAGCCTGCCGATAACCAACTCATTCCATGAGTGAGCATGGAAGCAGACCAACCCCAGTCCAGGCTGCAGATTAGAACGCATCCCCAGCCTACAGATCCACTGCAATCTCAGGAGAGGTTTGGAGACAGATACTCAGTCAAACCACACCCATTTTCCCATATCCCACAGAAGCAATGAAATAGAAACAGTTTAGTATTTTTAAGCTACTAAATTTTAAAGGGACTGTTACTCAGCAGCAGGTGATTAATACACCTTCCCTCCTATAATAACAACAATCCAAAAGTAACATGGAATGCTGCAGTGATGGAGAAAGGTACGCAGCTTCCCTATCATTTGCCCATGAAACTGTTAATCAACCAAAACCCTCTTTCTTTGTTGGATGTGAGGAATTATTTTGTTTTTTGTTTTTTTGTTTTTCAGAGACAGGATCTGCTTCTGTCACCCAGGGTGGAGTGCAATGGTGTAATTATAGCTCACTGTAGCCCTAAACTTCTGAGCTCCAGCAAGTAGGTGGGACTACATGCTCATGCCACCATGCCTAGCTAATTTTTCTATTTTTAGTAGAGATGGGGGGTCTCACTCTTTCTTAAGCTGGTCTTGAACTCCTGACGTCAACCAATCATCCTGCCTTGGCCTCCCAGAGTGCTGGGATTACAGGTGTGAGCCAAGCACCTGGCTTGGATATGATCTTGAAATCCTTCCCAACACAACTCTTTAAGCAGGCACTCCCAATTAATTGTTGGGAGATAAGAGATACCTATTTGCTGTCCCCCAGAGCACTAAAAAGAGAAGAAAACTTAGAAGATCTGATTTCTAATTACAAGCCAAGAGGTTATAGGCAAGTCATTTATAATCTTTGAACTTCATCCTTGTCATCGATAAAGGGAATTCCTACTCCCGTCTCCCACCCCATGCCCACAGTCTGCTACCCGTGTGGGTTGGCATCTCCCCTTAGAGCCACAAGATGGTTCTAGTTACTCCAAGCCTCATGGCCTCCCAAAATAATAACCCCTAAAAAGGAAGTGTTTTTATCTCCTGGCCAATGTGTGGGAAAAAATTCGCCCAGCAGAATTTCTCAAACATTATATTGGCCAGATCCGCTTACCTGCTCGCCCCTAACATGGGCACTAGCTGAGGGTATTCCCCAGCTAGAGATTACCCATAGTTCTCCCCTAGAGCTGAGAGAGGCCTGGCCTCCTCTGGAGCAGAGAGGAAAGGAGCTGGTAAAATTTAAAGTTCTGTGCACATAACATGAAGAGAAGGAGTTTGCTGTTGGTTAAGTGTTTAGCCTATACAGAGTACACTTGATGGCTTCCCCAAACAAAAGCTCACTTCCTGCTCACACTACATGCCCAGCACAAGTGAGTGAAGAGCTCTGTTTTTCTCCAGAGAGTCACTCAGGGCTGTACTGACAAGCAACCTACCTCATCAGCACCAGGCCTTAGGAATTTACTGCAGCAACAGGGAAGAGAAGCTACCGAGGCCGTTCCTGCCATGTCACTTCCACTCACACTTCTTGGGCAGAACTACTCAGTGGCCCTGTCTGACAGTGCAAACTTTGATGACCCAAAAGGAAGAAAACAAGACAGCAATAGTTTTGGCCCCAAGAAGCAACCAACACTGTCTCCAATAAAGTCTGTCTCCTTGTAAGGTTTTTGTGATGTTCAACTGGAATAATGTATTTACACATTTCTCAAATATTCATTAAACACATATGATCTACCAGTCGTGGGCCAGAATGGATCATTCACCACTCTCCTGGCAGATGTCACTGTTGAGAAGACACCAAACACATGTGACCCCATTCACACTCTGTATGCTCTTTTCTTCCCATTCCAACCCCTGCGTGCTCACCTCATAGATTTTGCCCTCCTGTTGTTAGTTTCAAAGTCTTTTCAATGCCCTTGAGAGGGGTCATGGCCAGAGAAGACAGAGGACTCATCTGGCTCATCTGGAGCACAGTGATATGGTTTGGATGTTCATTCCCTCCAAATCTCAAGTTGAAATTCAACCCCCAGTATTGGAAGTGGGGCCTCATCTTTGGGCCAAGGGGGCATATCTCTCATGAATGGTGCCCTCCCTGCAATAATGAAGTTCTTATTTCATTAATTCATGCTTGTTTGGCTGCTTGACGCAATAAAGTTGAGTTCCTGCTTAAAAAAAAAAAAACAAAAAAAAAACGAAATGAAATCAGAAAGGAAGAGCAAAAAGAGGGAAGGAGGGAGGAGAGTGGGGCTTTGGTGTGTGCCACACCTTTTGGGCGCAAGACATGATTGTAAGAGGGACTTTACCTAAAAAAATGTAACCTGGTTTATTGTACCCTCAATGAATCCCCAACAATAAAAAATAAAGAAATGGAAAAAAAAAAATTCATGCTTGTTTATAGGAGCCTGGCCCCCCCCCCTCCCTCTCTTGCCCCTTCGCTTGCCATGGGACACACCTGTTCCCCCTTCACCTTCCTGATTGGAAGTTCCCTCACCAGAGGTTGGTGCCCCTCTTCCTGTAAAGCCTGCAGAACTATGCACCAAATAAACTGTTTTTCTTTATAAATTACCCAGCCTCAGGTATTCCTGACACACACACATGCAGGGGAGCAGCAGAAGGTGACAAGACATCCCACAGAGTGCTAGGAGAATGGCTGCTGCACTGCTTCCTTCCAAAGGCAGAGATTCTTGTTGCTTTTGGCTCCCTCCTCAAGCTCTCTCCCTTCAGCCAGCATTATTGGCAACCCCATGTTTGCTGCTTCAACCTTCTCATGAGTGCCAGCCTCTTAAAGAAGATGCCATGGCCTGGTGTGATGGCTCACGCCTATAATCCTGGCTACTCTGGGAGAAGGAGGTTTGGATCCCTTGAGCTCAGGAGTTCAAGACCAGCCTGAGCAAGAGGGAGAACCCTGTCTCTACTAAAAATAGAAAAACAAGAACAAAAACAAAAACTAACCAGGAGTTGTGTCAGGCACTGTAGTCCCAGCTACTTGGGAGCCTGAGGCAAGAGGATTGCTCAAACTCAGGAGTTTGAGGTTTTTGTGAGCTCTAATGCCATGGCACTCCACTGAGGGCAACAGGTTGAGACCCTGTCTCAAAAAAAAGAAAGAAAGAAAGAAAAGAAATGCCATGACACTGTCAGGACTGGCTGGCGTGCAGTTACAGACAGGCCCTGCCATTTCAGTGGCTTAGTATAAAGTGCGCACCAGGATAACCTGGTTAGTTCAGGCCTGCAGGGAGGGTCTTCTCCACACAGTCATCAGAGACCCAGGCCAATGGTGGTTTTCCATTGTCAACTGTGGTTTCCAGAGTTGTCCTAAGCATTGACAGACCCACAAACCAGAGCCGAAAGACACGTATGGGGCACGAGGGAGGTTCTCAGCATGCTGGTCCTGGAAATGGCGCCCATCACTTCTCCCCATAAACCACTGGAGGAGAACTCGATCTTGTAACCACATCTACCTGCAAGGGAGGTGGGAAATATAATTTAATTGTGTGCCCAGGAGCAGAGTAGAACAGATTTTGGTGGACAGCGAGCAGTCTCCCCAACACTCACCCACACAACTTCCTATTTTTCAACTTGGCAAAAGCTAAGATTACAGAATATTTCTATATAGCAATGTACTTACTCTTTGGCCTGCCAAGAGGCCAATACTTTCTGGAAGAGGATTTACAAACATCTTGGTGCAATTAATGGGCAAAAGACCTGACCCACCACCCATGTTTCTGGAGGTATATTTCCACTTAGCTTCTTGGCCAAGTCCTATAATTCTAGACAGATAATTTTGAGGATATGAAGTGATCTAGATAGTTCCGACATATAGAGAAACCAAAAGATGCCTCCTATATAAGAATCATTCTTTTCTAAACAGTAATCAAAAGGATAAAGGCTTATATGAAAAAAATTTCACCAGCCACAAGACCTGGAGTCCAGGTCTAGACTAGACACCTCCCATCCATTCATCCTCTAAACCAATGTTGATTGAATACCCAACATGTAGCAGGCTGGGCACCCAATGTGTACCAGGCACTGTGTTAGACACCAGAGATATGCTGATGAACCAGAATGACATGATCTCCTGAACCTTAGACACTAGACTAAAAACAGAATGTACACAAGAATATAAAGTACATGTTGTTACATATCCTGACTAATAATTATAAAAGAAAAATAGGGCAGAGGATAACAGCAGAGGCAGAGAAGGATGAGGTGTAAATTAAAACCTGAAGGATAAGGTGTGAGCCATGCAAAGAGAGTGGAGAAGGATATAGTCCTGTATGTGCAGAGGCTGGAGAGGAAGGAGCACGGCTCGGCAGAGGAACAGACAAGCAGCCAAGGTGGCTGGAGATGCTGAGGGAAGCCCTGGTGGGAGAGGAAGCTGGAGAAGTGGGAGGGACAAGGTCAGATCATGAAGAGTTTTGTAAATCATGATGAAAAAAATTGAATTTGAATCTAAATAAAATGGAAAAATGTCCAGACCCCCGAGGAACATGATTCCACACTATATTCGTTTGTTAGAGCTGCCAGAACAAAATACCACAGACTGAGTGGCTTAAATCCATCTCAGGCCTCTCTCTGAGCTTCTGAGGCCTGGCTGGCAATCTGGGACATTATTGGCAGATAAAGTTCTCCCTGTGTCCTCACATCCTCGTCCCTCTATACGTGGCTTCCTCTCAATACAGTGTTCTTTTCATAAGGACACCAATCATGTGGAATAGGGGCCCACTCCTCCCCAAGATGGCCTCCTCTTAACTAGTTACATCCGTAGTAACCCCATTTCCACGTATGGTCACATTCTGAAGGTTAATACTTCACATGAATTTGGGACAGGAACACAGTTCAAACCACAACACACACATTTGAAGATTACTTCATGCTGGGGCGGTGCCTGTGGCTCAAGGAGTAGGGCACCGGCCCCCCCATATGCCAGAGGTGGCAGGGGCGGGTTCAAACCTGGCCCCAGCCAAAAAAAAAAAAAAAAAAAAAAAACCTGCAACAAGATTAGTTTATGCTAAGTGTGAATGGGAAGAAGAGGTGGTTAAGGGAGACAGAGAAGCAGTTGGGGGTCTGGTGTCAAGGTGGGAGGTTGGCATGGGCTAGTTGTCTGAGCAGATTTAAGATACATCGTCTTGATGGACCTAGCAAGACTGCAGATAGATCACACTCCGTTGGTGAGGGAAAGAGGGGAGCAAAGATGACTTCTAAGTTTCTGGTTTGAGCAAGGATGAAGATGGTGATGTTATTCATGAGATGAAGAGGAGTTGGGGGACAGAGACATGTTTAGGGCCCTTGTGATTTTATTTGAGTAATGTTAACTTTGAGCTATCTATGAAGCAGCCAAATGGATATACCAAGTAGACAGCTGCATGTAAGAATCTGGAGTTCAAAGAAGAGGTCCACTCTAGAGAGGTACCATGGAGGCTTTACCATATGGAGTAGAGTCACCCAGAACAGTGGAGGTCCAGAGGCTCTGTGGCTCCTTCTCAAGGGTGGCCCATTCTTCTCAGAGGGCTGAGCATCCTGACTGCCTAACATCCGAACCGCTGGTTGTTCCCTCTCAGGCTTTATGCAGATTCCCCAGATCCTTGGTTTCTGGAGAAGATGCTCCCAATCCTCTCCCAGGTTTATACAAAATGTTCATCATCTATGTCCAAAAACCACCCACGTGTCCCAAGGTACGTTGCTACCTAACTCGCCCGAACGTTGGTGAGCACGCAGACACACACCCCGTCCCTTCAACAGAAATGACCTAAACTTTGTGAGGTTCGCATGTCCCTAGAGATGATCTCATTTGCCTGCTTCAAAAGCGCTTTGGTCTGCACAGCCTGTAGCAGCAAATTTACACTTCAAAAAGCAGACAGCTTTTTCCACATCTTATTCACTTAATGGGTGAGAATGTAAAATTAGTTCCGTTGCTGATGAGGACCTTGAGCCAAATGAGAAGTGTTCATTTGCCAGCACAGACTTACAGCCTGAGACATGATTATATAGCTAATCCAATAATGGGTTTTGATGCTGAGCATTTATTTATATACAGTATGTCTTGTTATCTGTTGATAATCAGGACCTACAATTTACTCTTTCTTGTGCGTGTAGTGTGAAATAGCAACATCTTCCAGACATATTGCATTTAAGTACCAACATGCAAACACATACAAAAAGCACCATCCTCAGCAAAATATTTTATTTGCTTTCTTAAAAAAAAAAAAAGAGAGAGAGAGAGAGAGAACCGATGCTTGTATTCAGGCTTTTATATTTTTAAATGTAAGTCGCAAATTACACATGAGATCTCGCTCAAAACTAGATGAGGGTTAACAAAAAAAAAAAAAAAAAAAAAATTGAAAACAAGGTTACTTTATCATCTTGACTCATCGTCATCAAGTGATTTTAATTTTTGCTCCCTAAAAATTCCATCTGCAGGTCAAAATCCTAAACACATTTTCATAGATGATGGTATGAACCAAAAGATACCTAGTGAAAAATCTTCATAAAGTTGCCACCTGACTCTGACCACCTGAATCTTTCAGACACTCCACTTGTCTGGAAGGAGCACATTATCACCAGGTGAGCACGGGAGCTATCATAATTATCACAGCCAAAACCTTTCTTTAAAAAATAGTAATTTAAAATTAAATCAAAAACCACCACATTTCTATAAACTCTTATGGAGACTACATATTGCTACATTATATTGTTTTTTATCCTGTGGATGAGCATAAATGTCTGTCACTAAAATATAGGGACACTCACGGCCTAATATAAATATAACATGCATAAAATTCAGCATTTAAAACAAGGAGGCATTTTTATAGGTATGATGCATCGTCACATATTCCAGCTATAATAAGGCCTAAGGGAAGAGAGAGACATGTCAGAATTAAGGATTCTGGTAATTGCCAATGTGCCGCACACCTGCTAAATCTGTGAAAAGTCCTACACCACTTGGGAAAAGTCGCTGCAAGGCCCTCTCTGTGCTACCATCTCTTGGACCAGCCTAGAAAGATCCAGAACAAATGCAGATAGGTTTCCGAGAGTTGTTATCTCCACCGGCCACTTTTCTCCATTTAGCAATCTCTAGCGTAAGCGGAGCTTGGTCACTCTGTGATATACGAGAAGGGAGACGAGTGTACTTTTTTAAGCCGAAATTTATTCTGCAATAAATACTTCAATGTGGGTGGGACGCGACATTTTATTGGATTACACCAGTTTGCTAAAGAAATCACGTGGGGAATAGCAACGCTTGCAGTTTTGTGGGTAATGCATTTGTAGACTCGAGGGCTTTACGCTGGGAAGAGTGGCCCAAGAAGGATAACAAGTCACATCAGGGAATGGGTAAACACATGCCAATCTATATTAGGGCAATACTTGGGCGCACAAGTCCAAGAGTTTGCTTTGCTTTTTTTGTGTGGCAGTTCCTTTACCTAGGCTAGATAATTCATCAGGTTTTGACTCTGGTAAAGATTAAATGAAGATAGCATCCATTACATTCTTACTTTCGTCGCAGAAACAAATCTTCCTTGTACCAGCTAGTGTAATCTTCGGAGTTTTCATTATATAAAACACCTCAAGAAAAATGCACCTCGGTAAGATTTATACTTTATTACTCTAATGATTCTACAAACACTACCACGATGTGATGAAAGACAGAGCGGTCCTGGACTGATTGAGAGCTAATAAAAATCAGTACTGAAAACTGAAAAGAGCACCCTTATCATCTTTCTTTCATTTAGAGCTGATTACTAGGGGATTATAATGCAATCACAGCTATGTGTGAGAGGTAGCTATGGGAACCAGTTTTAACTGTTTATCTAGCCAAAGATCTTAATTTAAGTTTGAACACTCTGATTCATTTATATGTAAGACACCGAGGAGACAAAATGCAGAAGAAACAGATGCGCACTTGTTCTTTCCATTTAACTTCATAAGCTACCAGCCAATTTGTCTTTCAGGGACAAAATTAATTTCTGATGACAATGTGAGCAAGTAATAAACTAGAAGTTCCTGTCCTGGGAAACTTGTTAATGCCGTGTAATGTTCTGGAGTTATTTAGGAGGGGAAAATAGAGATTTGCTCCTGGAGTTACGGGGACGTCTGTAACAGACTCGCCTTTGTCCCGGCTCTCAGTCACTCCTGTCAAAATGAGGTTTATGACACATTTTCTAGAGGTTGAATTGGGAAAGTTCAAAAGGAACTATGTTGCTTACCATTTCTTTCCTGCAGGGTATTTTTAAACTGCTCGTTTTTATTTCCTTTTCTCCCCGTGATTCAGAATTGCTCATAGCTCAGACCTCTGGCCCCCATGGCTTCCCAGCCCTGGCCAAGGGCAAAGCTCAGGATGGGATGAAAAGTAAGCTGTGAAAAAAAAAAAAAAGTGAGCTGTGGGCCCTCTTCCTTGGGTCCCATGTTGCCACAGAATGCAGCACTTTGCACACAAGTGCGCTCAACCTGAGGGCAGGAAGCTGCGGCCAGCACCTCACAGTGGAACGCGGGATGGAGCCAAGGAAATCTCAGTGATGGGCGTCAGTGTGGTCATCAGTGACCACCCAGACAGAAGGACACCCGAGAGTTAGACAGGTGCACGCGTATGCTCTGAGCACATGTACACTCTTTCTCTTTGTTCTTCCTAAATAAAATCTCCCTTTATTACCCTGAAAAAAAAAGAAGTTATCTATGACGCCTTCTCCTTGTGGCAGTGATCATAATAATAATAATGATAATAATAAAAGCTGGCATTTATTGAACACTTGCCTATGCCAGAGAATAAGGTGAATGCTCTACATACATTATCTCATTTAATCAGCACAACAAACCCTATGAGAAAGTCACTTTATGGCCATTTCACAGGCAAGGAAACTAAATCATACAAAACATAACTTGTCTGATGTCACAACTAACAAGTGGAAAAGCCAACATTTGAACTGTCAGACTCCAAAACTCATGTTTTCAAGCATTCAGAAAGGCAAAACTTGACTATCTTCTTTACCGTGGCACCTGAAACTGTACGTAGTCCCAAACACGATATATATACTGTTAGTTTTTCCTGTACATACACACCTATGATAGAGTTTTAAATTTATAAATTAGGCCCAGTAAGAAGGGATTTACAACAGCTAATAATAAAATAGAACAATTACAACATAATGCTGCAATAAAAGTCCTATGAATATAGTCCTCTCTCTCCCCCTCTCAACATCTCACTGTGCTGGGCTCAACTAATTTTAAATCTCGGTTGACTGCAGACAGTGAAACCTCGGGTGAGGAGCAAAAGTATACACCCAGATCTTACAGTCCCTTGGGGTCCCATTGCTGTGCTGACCCTCAGGCCCCACGCTCCACCTCCCCAGCCTGTATTTTCCACTCTCTGGGGGAACTCCCCACGGCATAATGGCTGTCCATTAGCGTGTTTTTAAAACCTTACTCTCTCCCATCCTCTGACAGTTTTCATATGCTCCACATGAAGGATCCTTTTCCAGAAATACTTTTGAAGAAAGTCTAAAGTAAGCTGAAAAGTATTACATTTTTCATCTCAACAGGGAAATGGATTTAAGAAAAAGAGAGAAGAGCCTGCAGGTCTTTCAGATTTTAAAAAGAATTCAACACTCTGCTGCATTGGCACCGGGAACACATCCATCACAGAGACCGGGGAGCATCTGCATTTACACGCTGAACCGGCTCCTCCGTCCTTGATCACGATAATGAGTTAGAGTTCTGCTGAGCCTTTCATCCAGGGGGACACTGTGGCCCCTGCACAAGCCGCCCCACGAGGGGCTCCCTCCACCACCAAGGCGCTGTTTCCTTCAAGGTGAAAGGAGGAAAAGGCTCCATTAGGAGAAAATCGAAAAGGACAAGCAAACGCTGACAATTCTACTTGCAACTAAAATGATAGCAGCTGTGTGACTATCCGTGTTGCATTGCCCCATCTGAACTACGGGCACAAGGAGGAGGTTCCAAAGAAGCCACCACAGGGCACCGACCACAGGCAGGCAAAAGAGAAGGGAGATGTGGTCAGGGCCTGGAGAACACCACACCCCCTGGGCACCCAGGCAGGTCACTAACTACCCTGTTTTCTGGGTTTTAAACCTACGTCAGAAACTCGGGGACTTTCCTGGTGACAACGCTCGCAAGCTTCCCTTGCCCTCAGGAGATAGTTGGATGAGCAGGAGTGACAAAGGTAGGCACAGGCTAGCTTGCTAGTGGGGGCAGAGTGAGATCTGCCACCAAGCTGCCCCCTTCCAACTACAAAAAACTGTGTGAAGTGTAACAGGGGTCTGTCCCAGGCTGCCACTCTGCAGGTCCTGGGCCCCAGGCTGAAAGTCAGACTCCCCCTCAGCAAAGCACATATTTGAAGTTGCCTTTCCAGCCAGGTGGTGGGGCAGCCCTATGTTAGCCATGCGCTCTGACCTAAGTCTTCTGCCGTAACACACAGTTGTCACACCATTGCGACGCTGTTGTCAGGAGACACTGCTGGCCGTCTGCCCGGAGTTCCTCTCTCCTGCAATTCCTTGTTCCTCTTTCCCTTCTGCCTCCTCATCATCCACCACCAATATTCCCCTTGGGGATCATCTTTTCCAAACAGCCTTCCTTAAACTCCTTAAAGTTGGGGTAAAGGTCCCTGTCTGCGTCTCCACAGTGTCGTACACCTACCCGGGGCACCACATTTCCCATGACAAACAGGCATCATTTATTGAGTACTTGGCTACTCACCTGCCAAGCCCTCGACACATAACTATCTCTTCTCAACCTCACGATCACCCAAAGGACTATTACCCCCATTTTGCGGGTGAGGAACTGGAAGATCAACAAGATTAAAGTCCCACAACTGGTACACGGGACTGGGGTTTGAGTGCAGGACCTCCTGGTCCCCAATGATTTCAGTGACCTGGGCTAGAGTCATGACTGCGGATCCACCCAGTGGCCCCAGCGCCAGGGCACGGCCAGGCCGGATGGACCCTCCACACCCACTAGTTGCTCTGAGGCCCTGGGGAGCAGGAGGGCTGTGGAGACCTAACTGACCCCTATCACGATAACCAGAGTGAGCTGGCCTCTCGTTAGCCTGGCACTCTGTCAGCTGACTATTCTGATTTGTCTCAGTAACAGTAGAACTATTTGGGTTTTTTTTTTATTTAAAAAAAAAAAAAAGAAGAACGAAGTAGACTTGTTTAGACAGGGTCCTTAGTGTCGTGCTGACACACCAGAAAATGTGTTGTCTTCCTGAATTCAGGTGTTTTTTTCACTGAATTCAGTCAAACCAGTTCTGCATATTGACACAGGAGGTGTAACCTATAGCAATTCAATTGTTATGCATCACTGCATAATCACTTCTGTCATCCATCCCTGTCCTTCTTGTCAAGGCTGCTGCTGCCACTGTGGCAGCAGCTGTGTATTTCCCCAGAGAGCAAGTATGGCAAAACACCCTGGGCTCAGGACAGCAGTGGCAGAACCTATCTCCGTGGGATAACAAGAGCCCCCTGGCCTGACAGTTGGGCAGTCCCATGCATTCTCCTCCTTTCTTTCCCACAACCAGGAATTGAAATCCATCTCTTTTTTTCTTCAGAAGGGTCTCTCTTCTGTCCTTTCCTGTTGTCCCTGCTATGCCCTCGCCCAGACCCTAATCAAGCCCCTGTGATCCCCTGACTCTGGTTGGCCAGAGTGCCCCATTGACTCCCCGACTCAGCCTGTGTGACCTACCCTTCCAATCCTCCCAAGAAGGCAATGGCTCCTCGGTGCCTGCAGGGTAAAGTCTCCAGTCTCCAGAGGCTCAGCCCTCCACTAGCTGACTTTAACCTCCTATGTCCTCTAACTCAACCCCCCTGGGCCCCTAGCTTATGTCCTCACAGGCTCCAAACCAGCTGTTCTCTGCACTGGACACATGTCCATACAACCCCTGCCCTCTCCTCCAGGCCCAGTACAATGCTCACCCCTCTCTGAAACCCCAGGGATACTCACTGTCTTTGAACTCGCATGGCACTTCCTGTCCACATCTCAGCTGACTGTACTTTGTGATCTAACTTCATAGATACTTGTGTCCAACATCCCTGGGGCAATTATAGATTCCTTGAGGGGCAGAGACCATCTTCTCCTGACGTCTCTGCCCCAGGAGGACCTATAGCAGGTGACATTTTGGAGATTGCTTCAGTAAGACCATCTGTGCACACTCCACCCCAGGCCTCCCAGAGCACACTCTACCCCTTACTCTTCAGATGTGCTGCTTCATCTCTTATTTCCAGGTATTCACACAGGATACTCCTTGTACTCGGAACTCTGATCCTCTAGCACCTACGTTCCTAGGCAGCTACTTGGCCTCAGCTCAGATGTCACTGTTTCCAGAAAGTCCTCCCTTATCCCACAAGATGAAATGAGGGCTGGTTCCCCCAGCAGCTGTGTTAACCCCAGCTGGCAACTGTCACATCATGTGTAAGTTAAGACTCTTTTGGTCACATGTGAGGGAGGTCCAACTCAAGCAGGAAAGTGGACCATCCATTGGCTTGATCAGGGATCTGCAATGGCCCAGACAGTGACGGACGCAGAGCAGATGGCCGGCTGACACTGCCCTTTTGTTTCTCCTCATTCTCTTTCCCTTTTGCTCTACCTCCTGGCTCTGCTTCACCGTGTGGGCCTATCCTCTGCGCAGCAGTAAACAGAGGGGAAACTGGGGAGGACACCTGACTTCGAGGGCACTGGGTTTACATCATCCCATGGCCTCAGAGGGCAGAGCGGCTTCCTCCCAGTAGCCACATTGTAAACCCGGGGGCTGACTCTGATTGGCATGCCTTCAGTTTGCAGGTTTGTTCCTGGGCTAACTTGTGTGGCCACAGGCAATGTCATCAGGTCTGTCATTCTGTCACCAGGCCCTCCCAATCTCCCACAGTGTCACAGGGACTGGGGGGTACAGTACTATGCTTGGTACCTCCTCAGAACCACTTGGAATTGGATGAGAGAGAACTTCTCCATAGGAAGCAGAATCCTATGACCAGGAAAAAAGGGGAAGAGGCCACTGGATGAAACAGTATGTGTTCACTACAGCATACCCCTCTGCCTCCTGCAGCTACTAAAAGCTCTCTCTGGACCTTATTGTATCTTGATCACTATCCGTCATACCTGGCACGTGGGGATGCCCAATCAATATTTGATATTCATGAATGAATGAATTCTGAGTGTCAATCAGACACCCTGAGTTCTAGCCAAGGAAACACAATATCATGTTCAAAAATGTAGGTTTCCACATGGCAGCCACTGGCCACCGCTGTGTGGCCTCCCTAGCCAATGCAAGAGTGGCTACAAAGGGGTTCTTAGAGAACCCACCTTGGCTGCTCAACTGTAAAGTGACCAAAGAAGGACCCCAAATTTGCCTTCGATCTGGCAAGATATGAACCTAATGCCACCCGCCTACATCAGCAGGCTGAATCCATCTGATGCTGTGATGATAGAGCATCTGAAACAGCATCCTGTCAAGGCAGAGGACAGCAGAAGAGACACTTAGGGAGATCACTAAGTGATCATGACAAGTTGCTTGATTTGACTGTCCTATTAATATATGCAGATAAAACAAGAATAATCCCATTCAGAGATTATAAAACTTGTCTTATATGCCTCTGCTAAATGGCAAGCTTGTTGAGGGCAAGGATCTTATGTTTATCACCTTGTAATCCCCGCGGTATTTGGCACGATGGAGGCACACAGAGAGGGCTGGAACTGAAGTACCTCAATCTATCCTGAGTTTTTTTTAAACCCAATTTTGCAAGCCCAAATTTGATATAATTTTGACTTTCAGAGACAGAACCACTATCATGATTGACTCATTACTTCCAGAAGACCTCATTTGTAATGTTGGACCCCTTCCGTTTCTTCCTAGATTTATTATTTAGTTAAACAAAAATGCTTTTAAAATCTATTTGAAAATGTGGATCTTACCCATCAAATCCTTGTAGTCTATTTCTAACGAATTAAGCACCAAACATAAAATAAACGTGTTACTCACACCTACATCATTACACAATTTTGGCCAAACACACATCTTTAAAACATAGGTTTTTTTACAATCCTGATGGGATATGATATGCAAAAACCATATTCCTTAGACTTGAAATGCACAGGCACTAAAACAATTCTGAGATAATCTTTAAGGTTTACTTTAATTCTTAATTCATTAAAATTTTTGGCTTATTACTAAGTATATCTTGCTGTAAAACAATTGGTGACATTGTCATTTGCTTTACTTCCAAAGCCTTTTGTTAATATCATACCCCAAAATATTAACTTTTTATAGATACTAATGATAAAATTAATTATCAGTGGCACCCATAGCTCTGTGAGTAGGGCACCAGCCACATACATTGAGACTGGTGGGTTCAAACCCGGCCTGGCCAGTTAAAACAATAATGACAACTGCAACCACCACCACAACAAAAAATAGCAGAGCATTGTGGTGGGTGCCTGTAGTCCTTGCTACTTGGGAGGCTGAGGCAAGAGAATCGCTTAAGCCCAAGAGTTTGAGGTTGCTGTGAGCTGAGATGCCACAGCACCCTACCCAGGGCAACAGCTTGAGACTCTGTCCTAAAAAAAAAAAATTATCTTTCTATATGGTCTTTACATGATCATTCTCTCTTTGTCCTTCACAACTGGAATTCATGAACAGTTCATAAACACAGTAACCCTTCCTAAGCACAACTTTAATATCATCAAAATCCTTTGGCAATGGCCAGGCATGGTGGCTCACGCCTATAATCCTAACACTCTGGGAGGCCAAGGTAGGTGGATCACATGAGTTCAGGAGTTCAACACCAGCCTGAGCAAGACCAAGACCCTGTCTTGAAAAAAATAAAAAAGAAAGAAAGAAAAATCCTCTGGCAAGCCAACCATTCAAATTTCTTAGCTGGTATTCCAGAACATTCCTAAAGTCTCATCCCTCTTGCTAACTAATCATTTCCCACATGACAACATGGACGCTCTGTGCTCCCCTTTCCCACAAAACACTGAAAATAGAAGTCTCTGCCTCTTGGCTGTAACATTTTATTTACCTCAATTATTTGACCTTTCTTCTCCACCAGTCCAAATCTTTTTCTTCAAAGCTCCAAATATGTCTCACAGGCATAAGAAGTCCTCCTAAGCTCCCAGGCCCTCAGAGAGTTCCCGACCTGGGAATCCATGACCCTGGAGCTCTGAAGATCTGGAGTTCTTGATATATATCTTAACTCTGTTAGCCCTTAACTTCCCCCTGCATATCTGCATATATATATATTTATTTATTTATTCTTAGAGATAAGGTCTCACTCTGTCATGGAGACCGAAGTACAGTGACAAGAACATAGGAACATAATTCACTGTAACCTCCAACTCCTGTGCTCAAGTGATCCTCCCACTTCAGCCTTCTAAGTAGGTGGGACTACTGGTGGGTGCCCAGCTAATGTGTGTGTGTGTGTGTGTGTGTGTGTGTGTGTGTGTGTGATCTTACTACATTGCCCTGGCTGGTCTTTAACTCCTGGCTTCAAGCAATCCTCCTATCTTCGCTTCCCATAGTGCCAGGATTGCAGGTGTAAACCACTGTACTTGGCCCTCTATATATATTTTCAACTCCACTGGGTAATTAACATAATGAGAAATGAGTATGTTCTGCTTATTCGTATTCCCAACAGCACTCAGCCCAGCACTGTAGTAGTCTCTCAATGAAGGCTTAATTTTTTAAAAATTTCTGATTCTTTTTTGATCTATCCAAAGAACATTAGGAGAGAAAGTCCATTGTCTTAAACCTCTTAAATATTTCTTCTTTAACACGGCATAGGTTTGAGTTAAAAAAGACAGTTAACTAAAGAGTAAGTGAAGTTTTAATTAAGAAACTTCTCTGCTGAGAATTGATTCCTTCACAGAATATAGGGGTAGGAGTCTATTTAGAGAAGGAAAGGACAGAATACAAAAGGTGATATTCTCCCGAAAGAGTCGTTCTCAGTGTGACTTCATTATTTCCTTTGAGGTACTGTGTATTCCCAGGAGAGCAGATACATCAATATTCTGAGACAAATTCAAAATCATACGACAGGGAGCTGTGATTCACTACGATATTCCAAGCATAGATCACTGCCTCCCCTTCCTCCAAAGATCTTATGGAAGTTATAAAAGAGAGATCTTTTAAAATCCTAAAATCAGAACTGGTCAACAAAAGTATAATGCAACATAGACTAAAAATGGAGGAATTCCGGGATGATGGAAAGGATGGGAGACTAGAAGAAGTGAAATTAGAACTGAAGAAGCTGCAAGGAAGTTCTGGATACGCTCCAAGCTCAGAGTCAACTAATGCAAAGCTAGAGGGTGGGGAGAGGTGGTGGGGAGAGGTGGTGGGGTAGGGAGTGAGAAACCATAAGAGCAATTAATTAAAAGAATTGCATTTGGAATAGCTGAACCAATGAGGCAAATGCTCCCCACCCCCTCATCCCGCCACTCCTCCACCCGCACAGTGCCTGCAGATCAGCTAACAATTTAATGGCTTTTGCCTTCTGGTTAAAGCCAGAAGAATTTTTCCCTAGAGAAAGGGAGTGCTTTGCCCAGAGAAGGAGACTCAGGGAGATGCAGAGTTGAGCTGGAGACAATTCTGGACTTCTGTAACAGCTGCCCAGGAGCAAACTGTAAAAAGTAAAGCTCTCAGTCTCAAATAGAACAACCAATCACCCTGGGTTGCTTAGTTTATGTTATAATCTCCACACAATTATTAATAGTTTTCCTTTCACTCTTGAAAAATGCCCCAATTTGAGTAATAAATTATATAGTCTCACCTTACTCATGAGTGAAACACAATGAAGCCATATTTCTCAGACCAGGGCCTAGGCACAGTGCAGGGATTTGATCACTCTCAGGCTTTCCTGTCTGTGAAATCACCATCCATGCACTGGGCTCTGTTATTATTTGTCCAACACAGGACATGGATGTCACAGTAAACACAAATGCAGGTGTACATTCTGACATGTTTGCTACACTAGATGTTCCAGAATTTGCAATTGCTATTTTAAAAGATTATCACTAAAATGAAAAGTCAATTTTAAAACTCTCTTGGAGGACTCATGGCCTCCCGAGAGTATATATGGGGACACATTCCACCAGTGTTTTTTTTTCTTCAGACAGAGTTTCACTTTGTCTCCCTCAGCAGAGTGCCATGGTGTCATAGCTCACAGCAACCTCAAACTCTTAGGCTTAAGTAATCCTCTTGCCTCAGCCTCCCTAGTAGCTGAAACTATAGGTGCCTGCCACAATGCTCAGATTTTTTTTTTTTCTATTGCTCTTGCTCAGCCTGGTCTCAAACTCCTGAGCTCAAGCAACCTACCTACTTCAGCCTCCCAGAATGTTAGGATTACAGGCATGAGCCACCACGACCAGTCTCCACCAATTATTAAAACTGAGGAAAGGAAGAGTAACAATTTGATTCATGGGGAATAGAGATTGATTAGTCAAAAAACTGAAGATAACTTTGTTTCAGAATTCAATTAGTTTTATTAGGGAAGAAAAGGTGATCAAGGGTATCTACATAGGGTCAGAAGAGATCAAACTTTCACTCTTCACAGATGATATGATCGTATATCTGGAAAACACTAGGGATTCTACTACAAAACTTTTAGAAGTGATCAAGGAATACAGCAATGTCTCAAGCTACAAAATCAACACCCATAAATTTGGAGCCTTTATATATCACAACAATAACTGAGCAAAAAAAAAAAAAAAAAACAGTCAAGGACTCTATTTCTTTCACAGTAGTGCCAAAGAAGATGATATATTTGGGAGTATACCTAACAAAGGACGTGAAAGATCTCTATAAAGAGAACTATGAAACTTTAAGAAAAGAAATAGCTGAAGATGTTAACAAATGGAAAAACATACTATGGTCATGGCTGGGAAGAATCAACATTGTTAAAATGGCTATACTAGCCAAAGCAATATATAATTTTAATGCAATTCCTATTAAAGCTCCATTATCATATTTTAAAGATCTCAAAAAAATAATTCTTCATTTTATATGGAATCAGAAAAAACCTCAAATAGCCAAAACATTACTCAGCAATAAAAACAAAGCAGGAGGAATCATACTACCAGACCTGAGACTGTACTATAAATCAATAGTGATCAAAACAGCATGGTACTGGCACAAAAACAGAGATGTAGATGTCTGGAACAGAATAGAGAACCAAGAGATGAACCCAGATAGTTACCATTATTTGATCTTTGGTAAGCCAATTAAAAACATTCAGTGGGGAAAAGATTCCTTTTTTAATGAATGGTGCTGGGTGAATTGGCTGACAATCTGTAAATGACTAAAACTGGACCCACACCTTTCACCATTAACTAAGATAAATTCTCACTGGATAAAAGATTTAAACTTCAGACATGAAATTATAAAAATACTTGAAGAAAGTGCAGGGAAAACTTTTGAAGGAATCGGCCTGGGTGAATATTTTATGAGGAGGACTCCCCAGGCAATTAAAGCAGTATCAAAAATACAATACTGGGACCTTATCAAACTAAAAAGCTTCTGCACAGCCAAGAACGTAGTAAGTAAAGCAAGCAGACAGCCCTCAGAATTGGAGAAAATATTTGCAGGTTATACCTCTGATAAAGATTTAATAACCAGAATCTACAGAGAACTCAAATGTATTAGCAGGAAAAGAACAAGTGATCCCATCTCAGGGTGAGCAAAGGACTTGAAGAGAAACTACTCTAAAGAAGACAGATGCACGATCTACAAACACATGGAAAAAAGCTCATCATCCTTAATCATCAGAGAAATGCAAATCAAAACTACTTTGAGATATCACCTAACCCCTGTAAGAGTAGCCCAAATAACAAAATCCCCAAACCAGAGATGTTGGCATGAATGTGGAGAAAAAGGCACACTTCTACACTGCTGGTGGGAATGCACATTAGTACATTCCTTTTGGAAGGATGTTTGGAGAATACTTAGAGATCTAAAAATAGACCTGCCATTCGATCCTATAATTCCTTTACTATGTTTATACCCAGAAGACCAAAAGTCACAATATAACAAAGACATCTGTACCAGAATGTTTATTGCAGCCCAATTTATAATTGATTAGTCATGGAAGAAGCCCAAGTGCCCATCGACCCACGAATGGACTAGCAAACTGTGGTACATGTATACCATGGAATACTATGCAGACTTAAAGAAAGATGGAGAGTTTACCTCTTTCATGTTTACATGGATGGAGCTGGAACATATTCTTCTTAGTAAAGTATCCCAGGAATGGAAGAAAAAGTATCCAATGTACTCAGCCCTACTATGAAGCTAAATTATAGCTTTCACATGAAGGCTATAACCCAACTATACCA